>JARYMX010000205.1:0-50155 GCA_030169165.1 Centaurea solstitialis | reverse complement strand
AGTCCCCATGGGGCTGTTGGGCCATTGGCTGTTGGGCCATTGGCTGTTGGGTGCCAGCACAGCCTTAAGGCTGCTGTTCGGGCCATGGCCCAAGAACACGGGCACCTACTCTCACCTTTCCTATCACATCCATACTTTCATGCGTTTGGTTGTCGCGTTTTTGGTAACCACAACATGTGTTTCTAGAATATGAAACTTTTTGAAGCTTTAATTTATCGTCTACTAGCTTTTGGAATTGGAACATTTTCACATTTCCAAAACCAATCCAAAACACTTACGAATTTCTTTTTACGCGCATTAATGCCTCTAAGTTATCACTTGATACAAACTAAGTTGTTACAAATAACTATTGTTTTCCCAACATAGCGTAGCCATTCAAAGTTCCTCTTTTCTTATACTTCCTTTTATTTTATGTACACACTTCTCCTTTCATGACACTTTATGGTTAATTTTTGATTCGTATGCATACAAGCCTATGTTTGTAAATTCTTCCATGCACCAAGCTCATACTAACTCCTCCCACTCCTCTTTATACACTAACCCTCCTTTATACGATCCCCAAATAAGCAATAACTCTATTTGCTTGGGGACAAGCAAATTTCAAAGTTTAGGGATGGATAACAACCCCCCCCCCCAAAAAAAAAAAAACTAAAGTGTAAATAGCACTAACAAATACTTAGCCCCACTTTCTCTGTCTTTCTTCTTACTCATACAAAAATTTTTTTACCCAGACGCCGTTACAAAAACTCACATAGTTGAGACTCTTGACGGCTCGTCAAAACATCACGTAGGCCAAGTTCGGCCTAGACCATACCTCAATATGAGAAGATGGCAGAAAAATTGTGCCATTCCAAAAGACGCAAGTGTACAAGGAACACTGCACACCCAAACACCATTATCTATACCAAGTCTCGAGCTAACCAATAGGCATGAAGAAATAAGCATATCATAGCTAGCTATGCACCACTTATTCATTCTTAACACTAATTGTCATGTTGGTATTGATAGTTGCATAAAATTGTCAAATATTTTTTTCTTTTGAGCATTTTTGGGAAACAACGGTCAACTGACAATTTATGGGTGATAAGTGATTAACTTAGTGAAAAAAAATTTCTTTCTTCAAAAAATTTCTTTCCTTTTTCTCATTGCTCGAGGACGAACAACAATTCATGTTTAGGGATGTGATAGGGTAAATATTTTACCCTCATAACTAACGAATTTCACGCAAACTTTTCTCATCTTTTACGTTTCTCTTGTCAAAACCACGCTAAAAATCAACACTTGCACTCTTTTAATACACGCATGCATTTATATATGTTTCTCGCATTTAATCACTTAAACTTATAGAAATTTTATATGTTTTCAGGAACAGGTGTCGTGGGCCGTTTTTGTGGATCTCTTTTATGGACCAAGTCATCAAAGTTGGGCCAAAGAAATGAAGATGGGCTGTTTTTGATGGGCCGGCCGGTTGGTTGATGGGCCGAATCCCATTTCACTTTGATGAACTTTTTGGCCCATTTGGCCCATGGACATTTGGCTATATATATGTATGTATATGGTTGGGAGAAAACACCTACATCCTCAACATAGTAGTAGTAGTGATAGCAAAAACATTCTCTAAGTTCATTCCCTTGGTTTTCGGTTTCTAGAAAAACCGAATCCAAGACTTTTGGTTTCCATTGTCACACACTTCTTGTTACACACTTTTGGTTCGGGTTTCTGATAACACCAAAATTATACATGTTTTGGTGGTGCTTAATTGGTTGAATTTACCCCGTTTATCACTTGATTCTCACCTAATTACTCACGAATTGGTATGTTTGTTACTTTTGAAGGTATTGGAGAACACGGAGCTAAAAAGTGCGGAAAATAGGCGAAATTGTGTGAAAGTTGGAAAAGTACAAAACAGGAAGTTTTAGCGATCGCGAAGTGAAGGTTTTGGCGCCGCCAAGACTGATATTCGAGAAGGTTCCTGCTTTTTATCAACTTAGCGCCGCGAAGATGAAGTTTAGCGCCGCGAAATTGGCATTTGCACTCTCAAGAAGATTCCAGAATTTGCCAAAAATAGAAGGAGTAGGGTTTTTAAGTGTTTCGCGCCGCGAACGCCTACTTGGCGAACGCGAAACAGCTTCCGGACCTTCTTTTAAATACTGTTCTCAGCCTTCAGTTCCATATGCATTCTTAGACAGAAAAATACAGTAAAAGGGTCAGTTGTACCAGTTGGTTAGTGGTTTGGAGGGAGAATCAAGTGTGGAGAGAGGAGACGTTGCGCCGATACGGATACTCGATTAGTCATCTGTAGCTGTATGGTCGGTAGAATGTCTGTCTTTATCTACACTTATTCTGTTTTCCTAGCTATGAGTAGTGAGTAGTTTTCTATGTAGTACTTATCGTGGTAGATGAACCATGTGGATATGATTTTATGGTTTTAATGATTATTGATTTGTTTTGGTTAATTGAATGTGGTTTTATGATTCCAATTTGATTCCTGCTATTTCGTGTGTTTGAACTCGTTGGTTGGGTTTGCTTTTGGACCAAAAAAGTAGACTCCATTGGGTTAATCAACCTCTCTTGACTTATCCTTCGAGACCTCGGAGAATTAGGTTAAGTGGTTTCTTGGACCGAGAGAAACTAGATTGTAAAACACCGGTTAGTTGAGATAGGATTGGGTGACTGATATTTAGGTTGTCTGACAATCAGCCTAGGTATTGGGACTAGGAGGACCATTCTAGTTGACAATCATATTATCTGCATGTTAGGGTGTCCCAGACTTAAATCCTTACAATAGCCAAATCAATCATACTTTTATGTAACTTAATTATCCACTTGGGGATTCACTATGCCATGATAAGTGCTACTGTTTTCTTTATTATTGTTAAATCAGTTTTTATTCTGCTTTCTAGTTCTTTAGTTGTTAATTTAGTTTTCAAATCATTTTCTCAAAAACCCCCCATAGCCTTAGATTAATTAAACTAATAGGATTACCAGTCTGTTACTTGACCGTTCCTAGTGGTAGATACGATACCTGGACTTTCCTATGCTATATTGCTATCGATCAGGTACGCTTGCCTGTGAATGTGGTAATAGGTGGTTAGGCATTAGAGGTTAAAACTTGTTACGCTTTTTATAGTTAATATTTACCGCATCAAGTTTTTGGCGCCGCTGCCGGGGAACGGTAGTATTTAGACTTTTGATCTTTGTTAGTTTTGTTAATCGATCCTTGTGAGGGATTACATCCCTTGCAAGTTTTTGCTTTTTAGTTTTTCTTTATTTATTATAATTATTATTATCTCTTTGTTTCCCGCAAGTTGCCCGTAACTGTTTGTTGTGGTTTCAGTCACGGCAAATTTGTTAGAGCCATTTGAGGAACCGGAGAGGGAATTCAGAAAAAGAAACAAAAAGACGAGAGCCAACAAAGTTCGCCCGAGAGCTTTGATTTTTGAAATGGGAGAAGAAGCACCGATGTGGACCGCCAGGAGGGCCGCTCCAACTGTTCCCACGAATCCGATCACGAAGCCGAATCTAAACAAGGAAATCCCGGGGAAGCTCCTTCACATGATCAAGGACCTTACCTTCGACGGGAAAAACGATAGCAATCCTATCGTGCATTTGGAGAACTTCGTGGATATCTGTGATCTGTTCAAAACCGAGGAAGGCCGAGATGATGCGATTCGTCTCCGAGTCTTTCCTCTCACACTCGCCGGAGAAGCTAGAGCTTGGCTACGTTCGTTAGAGCCAAGCTCGATCACTACTTGGGAAGGACTGCGTTCCAATTTCCTTTCCCAATTTTTTCCACCATCTAAGATCGACAAGTTGAAAGCCGACATTCGATCCTTCCAACAAGATGACGGGGAGACCATATCCGAAGCATGGGAGCGTTTCAAACACCTTCTAAATTCGTGCCCGAGTCACGGATTGACTAAGAGCGAACAAGTCCAAACTTTCTACGGTGGGCTTGCTTACTCTTCACGTGCTACATTAGATTCATCTGCTGGAGGTGTCTTCATGTATAAAACGCCCACGGAAGGTTATAAGCTCCTCGAAGACATGCTCATACACAACATAGATTGGAGGACGGACAAGCGCTTACAAATTCCAAGAATGGCCGGGAAAATCTCAACCGATTTTGATCCATCGGATGAAATAGCTGCTGTGAAAAACCAACAGGTAAAATTTGAACGAAAAATAGATGAACTAATTAAATCTGTTCATGCTTTGCAGGTTGGATGCGAGGAGTGCAAGGGTCCACATTTGACTAAGGATTGTCCGAATCGCCCGATGATGACACCGGAGGTAGTTAATTATCTTAACCGGGGCGATTACCAAGGGAGGTGGAACAACAACCGTAACTTCAATCCACGACCTCCCGGATTCTTTGAACCAAATCAACCGAACCAACGCACGGAGGGAGAGCCACGCATTTCTATCGAGGACCGACTCATCCAGTTCATGGACGCGCAAAAGAAAATCAATGATGAGGTAGGGTCATATTTGCGTAACCATCAGAGCATAATTCAAAATTTGGAATTGCAGGTTGGACGCATTGCTCAAACATTAACCGAGAGGACCCAAGGAGAACTTCCGACGCAAACCCAAGTCAATCCAAAGGTGGAAAACGCAAAGCCGATGCTCATGATGGCCGGAACGAAGTCAAAGAAGGCGTGGACAGATATTTACAACAAAAAGTATGTGGATAGAGACAGTGAAAGTGAGCCCGACTATGCCACGGATTACGATTCGGAGGGGTTCACAATCTCGTTCGAGCATCGTAAGCTTAATAATTCGGACACATCAAGTGATGACGAGAACAAGGATGAGGATGGAAAGCAAGGTGGATACGCGGATTTCGTGATACCAAAGAAAGAAAAGAAAGGAAAAGAGAAGGAGAAAGAGAAACCGGACAAGGAAGAGCTCATCTATATCGCACCAATCAAGCATGACCCGGGAAGTTACAGTTTACCTATTTCTTGTTCTAAATACAAAGGTCTTGCTTTAATTGATTCAGGTGCCGCACTTAACATGATGCCTTCTTGTTTTTGTAGGAAAATGGGTATCAAGAAGATCGAGCCGACGGATTATCAATATCGAGGAGTGAACGGGTACATGACCAAACCGTTGGGGATAGCGGAAGCAGTTCCGATTCGAATCGGAAATTTCGTCTACTATACGGACTTTATCATAGCCAACCTCCCGAAGGACACGGAGATCCCTATCATTCTCGGGAGAGCTTTTCTGCATACCGCCCAAGTTAAGACGGACATGCGAAATCAAGTTACGAGCATGGGGTATGGAGAAAACCGTTTGTACTTTGATCCCAACGGAGAGCCGGTTAGACATCTCGATGAGCCTTATGAAGATCCTTCTCTTACCTATAAGAAGGTCCCGAACCGCCCACTGCTACCTCATGAACAAATGGGCCGAAAGAAGACGGAGGACTACCCGAATCCGATACAACCAAAGGAGATATCTACCAATCCGGGACCCTCCAAGAAGGAACATCGAAAGAAAAGGGGTTCGTCAGCCCGACGAGCCAAGAAATGAGCCGAAAGCGGGGTCGAGCTCTAGACCCAGTCAAAAATGAAGCGCTTCTCGGGAGGCAACCCGAGCATTTTTCGTTATTTTCATTTTTAGTGTTTTTCGTGTGAGTTTTTACTAATGTTTTTGTTTTGTATTGCTTAGGTAACCATTCAGAAGGGATAGAAGCCAAAATCGACGAAAACCGACACGAATCGGAATTTTTCAAAAGGTGGAAACAGAAAGATTTCGCGAACGCCAAACCTTTAGTTTGGCGACGCGAAGTCTGTCCAGACCAACATCAGGTAAAATTTTTGAACTTGGCGACGCGAAGTGGTATGTTTGGCGATGCGAGAATCGATTTTACAATTTTGAATTCTTGGAAACCGCCTCTTCGCGACGCGAAGCCTTAGGCTTAGCGACGCGAAGTCGGCCCTGACGGTTTTTAAACCCTCATTTTTCACTTTTTCAAAACACAAAAACCTAATTTCTCTCTCGGCGCCGCGAAATCCTCTCACGTCCTTGCCAAGTTCGAAAATCTTAAGCTTCAATTTCATCCACAATGGCACAAAAGGTATGTTTCCTAACTTGATTTCGTTGGTTAAGCTCGATTTGGTGTAGTGAATTCATGATTTGGGGCAACAATGGTGGTTCTAGGTTTTCATAGATTCTATCTTGAATTGAAACCCCATTGTGTAATTAATTGTTGATTTGGATTGCATGCTATGATTTTTGATGGAAAAATAGTTTTGGCATGTGTTTTGCTTGTTGAATCTAGCTTGTTGGACCTTCAATGGTGAATTGTATGGAATTGGAATTGTTCTAGAGTGCACCATTGATGGTTAGAATTCTTGATTGATGCATACTTCGTTCTTAGAGTGCAATTTCATTATATCATGCTAGTTAATGGGTTATTGAATTTAGTTGGATTGTGCTTGAATGCTAAGTGTGGGGATTTTGCACCCAAAATCCCCATCTTTTGATTTTACTAGATTGTGTTAGTGGAACCTTGGCTAAAAGCTCAAGTGTGGGGATGTTACACATCCCCATTCATTTTGAATCACAATACATGTATCGTTTAGCTTGAATTGTTAGCCTTGGAATTTTGTCTCATTGGTTTGAATGATATGAACTTTGTCTTGATCATATTGGATACACTTGGACTAAGACATTGTTTGTTTGGATTTTGTAGAGACAAAGAACTCGTTCGTCAACCTCATCGGTCCCTAATTTTCGTGCGCCGGGTGGAGGTCACGTCTTCACCTATTTTGGGAACGATCCAACGTTGAATGATCAAAGGCGTGAGCATTACCGAAAGATTGTCGACCGACTCGCGTCCCGTCAAATCCTGGTCCCGAGGAGAGTAGATTGGGATCTTCTCCAAGTTATGGGCATGAGAAATGAGATCGGAGCCAAATTGGAGAAGCATGCGTACGATGAGGAAGGCTCCGAGTACTTTATTTGCCATGCTTGGGAGCGCATCTTTGATTTTGCCGAGACCCTTTACCGAGAGCTCATTCTGGAGTTCGTGGCTACATTTCGGTTTGAGGAAGAGAAAGCCCTCGATGAGTTTTACCAGCCGTGCATGAGTTTTCGACTCGGTGGTGTTTGGCATTCGATCTCTTTGGTCGACTTGGCGGTGGCTTTGGGGATATATACCCAAGCCGAGGTGGAGGCTCCCGGATTCGTGGAGTACATGTTCGCCAGCGGAAAGAGGCCGGACGACTTCGATCTCAGTTTATCTTGGGCAGTTCTCGGAAGTGGCAACTATGGTGGCAATCTCAAGGTCAAAAGCCTTCTCTCTTCTTCGGACCGACTCTATCATCGGATGCTTGTTAATGCGGTCAATGCACGTTCCTCGAGTGAGGAGAAGATCTCGACCTATGATCTTTGGCTTCTCGAGCAACTCACCACGGATGACAAATACCCGAACGCTCCCTATATCGTCGCCATGCAACTCATGAAGGGAGGCGGTTATCGCGAGGGTAGCCGGATGGCCGGTGGCCAATATGTCACCCGTTTGGCTAGGCATTACGGGGTTCTAACCAATGATGCTATTGCCTCGATGACGAGCCTCGGGGAGATGGGTTTGATCGACATGGAGCAACTCCGAGGAATGGGGGCAGCTGCGGTAGATCACTTGGTTGGCGGAGATCAGTTCACTGGATCCCTTATCCACAAACACACGAGCCAAGAAGGAGGACGAGGAGTACCCAAGAAACCGGTGAAGCGAGCGGGGCGAACGAGGACGAACAACCGACGGATGAAGCGGGGCACTCGGGTTATGAAGACCTGAGTAATCGTTTATCGGAGATGCAGCTTACTTATGGCCGACATCATCAGCATATGGAGTATAACACCACGGAGGCTCTCCACCAAGCCAACTGGCAAAGTGGATTGATGAACCGAATGGCCTCCCAATTTGGTGTTGCACCTGCGACTCCTTTTGCTGCATCGCAGTTTTGGCCATTCTCCGACGATGCACCGCCCGGTTATCCCACTTTCGAGGATTGGCGTAACCAACCTCGAGGCCCCTATTGATCTCTCTTTTATCTCTCTATTCGATATGGTTGTCTAAACAATTTTATTTTTGTTTGTGTTTGTGTTTGCTACTATCTTTTATTTTTTGTTTGGATTGTTTAGGATTTTAATTGTTTGCTTAGTTTGGTTTATTTTATTCTTTTTACCTTTTATTTTTCTTTTTGTTTTTAGATACAGCTGTTTATGATTCTGCATCGGGTACAATTTCCGGAATAATCTCTCTCAGATCAGAACAAGTCAAATAACCCGGGAAGTTTCTCTTTTTCCCAATTACTCCTTAATTGTTTTAACTGTTGCATTGAGGACACTGCAAATTTTAAGTGTGGGGAGGGGGTTATGTTGACTTGTCTGCTTGCTTATTGGGTACACTTTATGCTTGTGATTGTCGTTTTTCAAATTTTTGAAAGCTTTGAAGTTTGACCCCAATTTTTTTCAAAATCTGAGATTGTTTTTGAGACTGAGTTGCTTGTTTAGGAGGACATGAGATGAGACTGTTTGAGTAGGAGAATACCTTGGAATACTGATTACCATGAGTGCCTCACCCGATTCCTTTGAGAGATTAAGCCTAATTAATTCATTTGTGTGAGGAATACCGACTTTGACCCAAGGTAGAACTTGTCACTAGAATTCTTGTCGAGACCACATAAGAGAAGTATTTATCACCATTGCACTGATAGAGGCCTTCGTTTCTAACCCTTTTAGCCTTCGTTAGATAACCTCATCATAGGGTTATTTAATTTGCCTAGCCAATTTCTGAAAAGGTGTTCACTTTTAACACTTTCACCCTTGAAACCATTTTTTGAGCCTTAGCCTTTCGTTTCTTTACCCAATTCACCATATACCCTTGAGCCTAATTGTTTTATCTATCTTTTGGCCGTAACTTAAATTTGATACTTGAGATGTTTGATCCAGTTTTTCAAAAATCTGATAGTTTTTATGGGATTGATAAGAGCATGAGAGAAGAGCCAAAAGCAACATAGTTGCTGCTCTGAAAAAGAGAAAAGAAAGAAAAAAGAAAAGATGAGACTCAAAGAAAAGAAAAGAAAATATCAAAAGAGTCAAAAAAAAAAGTGAGCTTAAAAGTGTGAAAAAGAATTTGTGCCACAAATAAGCCATAGGCTTAGGCCGATTCTAAAAGAAAAAAAGAAAAAAAAAGAAGAGAGAGAGAGATATGCTCATCCCGATAGTTTCACTGTTTGAGAATCAGATTTTGTGCTTTACTGTTTGGATCATTACAAATTTAGTTTTCAAGTTTTTGTTGCAATATCCTTAGCCACTCATATATCCTTTATCCTACCCTTAACCTTAGCCTAACATTACAACCCCTAAGTCCTCTTGACGGTTGACAACTTCTCAGTGGTGGAGATTAGATTCAGTGCCAAGCTTATGCATGAGGGAATTGGTCGAGTATTGGTGAGATCACTTTTTACACTTTTACCCCCGAGAGATACACTTCAGATTATTATTCATACTATGTGAGGGTAAAAGGTCCACCTTGGTATTCGATTGCTTGATATGTCTTGTCTTTGTGTCTGACTATGTGAGTATTCTTTGTCTTCTTGGATGATCTTGGGTGGAGATAATTTTGGTGTCATCTTTCTTATCTTTCAGTCTTTTGATTGAGGACAATCAAAGCTTAAGTGTGGGGATTTTGATAACACCAAAATTATACATGTTTTGGTGGTGCTTAATTGGTTGAATTTACCCCGTTTATCACTTGATTCTCACCTAATTACTCACGAATTGGTATGTTTGTTACTTTTGAAGGTATTGGAGAACACGGAGCTAAAAAGTGCGGAAAATAGGTGAAATTGTGCGAAAGTTGGAAAAGTACAAAACAGGAAGTTTTAGCGATCGCGAAGTGAAGGTTTTGGCGCCGCCAAGACTGATATTCGAGAAGGCTCCTGCTTTTTATCAACTAAGCGCCGCGAAGATGAAGTTTAGCGCCGCGAAATTGGCATTTGCACTCTCAAGAAGATTCCAGAATTTGCCAAAAATAGAAGGAGTAGGGTTTTTAAGTGTTTCGCGCCGCGAACGCCTACTTGGCGAACGCGAAACAGCTTCCGGACCTTCTTTTAAATACTGTTCTCAGCCTTCAGTTCCATATGCATTCTTAGACAGAAAAATACAGTAAAAGGGTCAGTTGTACCAGTTGGTTAGTGGTTTGGAGGGAGAATCAAGTGTGGAGAGAGGAGACGCTGCGCCGATACGGATACTCGATTAGTCATCTGTAGCTGTATGGTCGGTAGAATGTTTGTCTTTATCTATACTTATTCTGTTTTCCTAGCTATGAGTAGTGAGTAGTTTTCTATGTAGTACTTATCGTGGTAGATGAACCATGTGGATATGATTTTATGGTTTTAATGATTATTGATTTGTTTTGGTTAATTGAATGTGGTTTTATGATTCCAATTTGATTCCTGCTATTTCGTGTGTTTGAACTCGTTGGTTGGGTTTGCTTTTGGACCAAAAAAGTAAACTCCATTGGGTTAATCAACCTCTCTTGACTTATCCTTCGAGACCTCGGAGAATTAGGTTAAGTGGTTTCTTGGACCGAGAGAAACTAGATTGTAAAACACCGGTTAGTTGAGATAGGATTGGGTGACTGATATTTAGGTTGTCTGACAATCAGCCTAGGTATTGGGACTAGGAGGACCATTCTAGTTGACAATCATATTATCTGCATGTTAGGGTGTCCCAGACTTAAATCCTTACAATAGCCAAATCAATCATACTTTTATGTAACTTAATTATCCACTTGGGGATTCACTATGCCATGATAAGTGCTACTGTTTTCTTTATTATTGTTAAATCAGTTTTTATTCTGCTTTCTAGTTCTTTAGTTGTTAATTTAGTTTTCAAATCATTTTCTCAAAAACCCCCCATAGCCTTAGATTAATTAAACTAATAGGATTACCGGTCTGTTACTTGACCGTTCCCAGTGGTAGATACGATACCTGGACTTTCCTACGCTATATTGCTATCGATCAGGTACGCTTGCCTGTGAATGTGGTAATAGGTGGTTAGGCATTAGAGGTTAAAACTTGTTACGCTTTTTATAGTTAATATTTACCGCATCAGTTTCCTCAAGGTGAGGCCGAACATAGCTTTTGGAGCACTTGGTGGTTTGGCTTTCGGGTCCTTTTGGAACTTGTTAATTGTCCGAAAGCATCACCAAGTGTTTTGGTGATCGTTGGAACTTTAATCTACGTAATATTTATGTTATATCGTTATCCTTCGTTTAACTCACGTTTCATATATATGTATATCTATAAATGCATAGATTCTTAGATAAATATATATAATCTTAATATATTTATATAAGTCAATTGTTTAATTACATTATCCTTCTTTATTAAGTTATTATAAGCTAAAGTTGCGCCTTAAATTATATGTTCACATTATCAACTGGTCCTTTTTCCAAGTTTACCTTATCGTCCATTTTAAATTCAACTGGTCAACTCCAGTAACTGCACTTTATCAACTGTTTTAAATTTCAACTGGTCACTTCCAGTAATTGCATTATATCAACTGCTTTAATTATTACATTTTATAATTATTTTTGTCGTACTAACGTTCTTCTATCCAATTAATTGTTAGTTGAAAAAAATAGTTTTAAAACACACCCAAGCATGATAGGCTAATTCCATAGCTTGGGGTGTAAGGTTTAAATTGGAATGAATCTTTGGTAAAGAAAAAAGTCTTTTATATAAACTCACTTTTTACTACTTTAAGTTTAATGTCTCATTAAAAATTGTCCTTGGATTTTTACCGGTTAACTAGATGTACGAAAATGCGGTATCTTTTCAGAAGTTACTAAAATGTTATTTTGGGGATATATGAGTGGGTGACAACACTCGTTGCTATTATCTCACGTCTTTAACATTTCATTAAAGAGTATGTCTAATAGTTAACTAGTAATAATCCAAGGACATGAAAATGTGTTAGTCTCTTAAGGGGCTACAATTGGCACTATTCCTGAAGTTGGTATCAGATCTAGTATCCCATTAAAGATTATAACTAATTATTTAACGATGAGTCAGATGCATGAAAATGTGTTAATCTTTCAGAGGTTACGTAAGTGTTGATTTTTAATATATTTTAACATTTCATTAAAGATTGCATCTAAACTCATAGATAAATAATTGGGCTATATGAAAATGTGATAACTTTTCAGAAGTTACTTGGATATCATTTCTGCATAATTGAGATTATTAAACTACTTCCCATCCAATTTACATATTTTTATTCCAACTAAAAGACTTTACACCCCTTGCTCCTTTTTATTATTGTTCTCTTATAGTAGCTCATAATCAACCAACCAATCAAATACTTTTCATCCAAACCCCATTTGAAGTTAACTTTCATAAAGACTGAATCTCGAAAGATTGTTTTCACCGCTTCCTTGTGGGAACGATATCTGGTACTTGTACCATTTTATTACTTGTTTTCAAGAAAAACGACAGTAATTGGAGGTTTATACTTGGACCGAAGATTACTTGTTTTATTTCTTTTGCACACCTGTTTTTGGCACCGTCCGTTCGTTCACTCAATAATTAATTAATTCAAAAGAACATGGGGTGTGCGAATACTACCAACAGTATGCTAAAAATTTACCTATTCTCTTTAAAAACCGCACAGCCCAACGTGGTGATATAGGCTACACTTCGAAACCGATTTTTTTCTAAAGGAATACCATTATTATCATATCAATCAAACGAATTAGTCTTAGATTATCAAGTAAATTTACGAAGACTTGATTTTGATATTGAAGATGTAAAACAAAGATTAAAACAATGCTATACAAAAAACCCACTACAATTTTGGGATAAGAATCAAATTACAACCAAACTAGAAATGAAAGATAAAGAAAAAGAAATAAGGGTTAAACCAATGAGATATAACCCGGAAGACCAAAAAGAATTTAAGATACAAATTAAGGAATTATTAGATCTTAAATTGATAAGGATGAGTCACGGTCCTCACAGCTCACCTGCATTTATGGTAAGAAAACATTCAGAGATAGAGATAGCTAGAGGAAAAACTAGAATGGTAATAAACTATAAAAAGTTAAATGATAACACTTTATTTGATGGATAATTTTTACCTCATATAGAAAGCCTAATAAATTAGACTACTGATAAAAAGATATTTTCAAAATTTGATTGTAAAAGTGGATTTTGGCAAATAAAAATGCATCCTGACATTATATTGTATACATCCTTTTCCACACCCCAGTGTCAATATGAATGGCTTGTAGTGTCATTTGGATTAAAAAATGCCCCTCAAATATTTCAAAGGAAAATGGATAGTATTTTTAAAGATTATGATTTTATTTTTGTATATGTTGATGATGTTTTAATATTATCTGATAATATAGAATTACATTTAAAACATCTTGATATATTTATAGAATTATGTATAAAAAAATGGATTAACTTTATCTGAAAACAAAACCAAGCTAATACAGGAACTGATAGATTTTTTAGGAATGAAGATTGACGAGAAGGAATAAAACTCTAAAGTCACATTTTAGAAAAGATTAATTCATATCCTCATAAATTAATAGATAAAAAAAATGGGAAAAGTCCAAAAAAACCCAACAAACTATTCCATTTTGAATGGTTAAGTCCCTAAACAATTTTTTTGAACAAAAAAACCATTAAACTTTCTCATTTTGAATGATTAAGTCACTAAACTATTCTTTTGAATGAAAAAACCATTAAAATTTTTCGTTTTGATTAATTAAGTCCTCGAACAATTTCTTTTTGATAAATAAACCACTGGCCTTTCAAAAATTGGTTACTTACCCCCTTTTAATAAAAATAAAAAATTTAATGTAACCGACTACGAAGGTTTTAAAGGTAAAATGTAACTATGTTAGTTTAGGTCAAACAAATATAAGTAGCAAAGTTTTAAAAATTCAATGATTTATTTTGTTGGAAAAAATGTTTAGGGACTTAATCATTCAAAATGAAAAAGTTTAATGGTTTTTTCATTCAAAATGAAAAGGTTTAATGGTTTTTTCATTCAAAAGAATAGTTTAGTAACTTAACCATTCAAAATGAGAAAGTTTAATGGTTTTTTTGTTCAAAATAATTGTTTAGGGACTTAACCATTCAAAACGGAATAGTTCGTTGGGTTTTTTTGAACTTTTCCCAAAAAAAAAAAAACAGGTGCAAAGTTTTTTAGGAATACTATGTAACGCCCCAAAACCCATAACGCTAATAACACGCATATAATGTAAATCCCAGTGATCTAAATCGCAATCTCATAATATTTAGTTCAAAAGTAAATAGTTAAAGAGTGCATGCGGAACATCCCTCCACAGCTGAGATTCTAAATTTAGGATAAACTACTAAACTTCTACCGGTAGAGCTACTCTAGAGGTCTACCTTCTCTTTGCCTCTCACCACGCGATCTTTCCCTGAAAAGGTTTGAGATTTTGAAAACGAGGGTTAGACCGAAAGATCTAGTGAATTCCCTCAAAACAGTTTAAAACATAGTTCCGGCCCGCTGGCCGTAAAATCAGATATCTCAAATAAATAGGAAAGCATCATGAGTAATAAAAATCACAATACAACAAACCGGATGGCCGGATCCCCCGGATACACAATTTAAGGAGTGACGGACATAGTCCGTGCCTCGCACCATCCCACAATCAACCCTACGTGGCCGGATCTCCCCGATTCTCATTTAAGGAGTGACGGACGTGGTCCGTGCCTCACACCACTAAACTTCCCAGGGATGTACGGTCCCATGGTACTCATTACTCACGATGCAATCCCGAAATGTTAAAATAGCATGTATATGATGATCATCAATATAGCATTCACAACCATTTATAATTTCACAAAATCACATTTATATCATCAAAACATTTGCAAATCGAATGGATATGTTTAAAACAGTAAAAGCAGTCCATTCATTTTCAGGTAAGGGAACTCACCTGAGCTTAACTCGCTGCTTACTCTAACTCCCGGTATCTGTATAAATTCCTAAGGCATTAGTGATCCGCATTTAGAAAAACCCACAACTAGAATATCCCTAGGCAGACCCAACACGGGGGTTCCGCTATGGAAAATCCTTCTCCGAAAACTAACTCTACCGACGCAGGCCTCAAAACCAACATACCAAAACCCGATTCGGGTAAGGGTAATTCCCGGTTCGGGTAATGGCAATTCCCGATTCGGGAAATGCCAATTCCCGATTCGGGATACATCACACCCGATCCTTGGAAAAATTTTCTAAGTTAGATCCCCTAATCCGACTCAAAAGAAACGAGGTCAAAATAACGACTCAACTAGCCAAATTCCCGATTCGGGAAACATAAGTTTCCAATTCGGGAAAGGCAGAAGGGGAACAAAACGTAACACGAATCCCAATTCGGGAAACATAATTTCCCGACTCGGGAATCATAAGTCCCGGTTCGGATTACATGATTCCCCGACTCGGGAATCATAAATCCCGATTCGGGTTTTATGATTTCCCAGTTCGGGAAACACGACCAGATTCGAAAAATGATCTAAATCTTGGTGAAAACTGACCCAATTGAACCCAAAAAAATTCTAGAAGATTACCAATCCAATCCTATATCAATTATCAACATTTCCTTAGCTAAAAGGGCATCGAAACTAACCTTGGTGAAGAAATATCGACCTTGAAGATGAGTGTAGCACTAACTTGACCTCCAAGAAACACACACTAAACACACACACTAAAAATTCCCCAAAAATGGAAAAACCCTAGATTAGCCTATAAATAGTATGGGCTAAAGGGCTAAGCCCATACCACTTATGGTATAAGTCCAACTTCCAAACATTAAATAAAAATGACATTTTTCACCCCTAACTCCCAAAAATCTTTTCAAGAAGAGTCATTTTAACGAGTGACTAACATTAGTACTAACTTTTAAACTCTGGTCATTACATCACTCCCCCCTCAAAGGAATTCCGTCCCGGAATTCAATCACTAAAAAGGAAGGGGTATTTCGCTCGCATCTCTGATTCTGCCTCCCACGTTGCCTCTTGGCCCTTGTGGAATTTCCACTGAATTTTCACTAAGACTATCTCTTTATTCCTAAGCTTACGGATCTTGCGATCCGTCACGGCGACTGGTTCTCCCACGAAGTTCAACTTCTGATCCACTTCAATATCTTGAAGCGGTATAGCTGTCTCTGGATCTGCTAAACACTTCCTCAAGTTTGATACATGAAAGGTGTTGTGTACTCTGCCTAACTCGACTGGTAGGTCTAACTTGTATGCCACGGCTCCAATGCGTTTGGTGATCCTAAATGGTCCTATATAACGAGGACTTAACTTCCCTTTCTTTCCAAAGCAAATTACTCCTTTCCAAGGAGACACTTTAAGCATAACCTGGTCCCCGACTTGAAATTCAATATCCTTCCGGCGCTTATCCGCATAACTTTTCTGTCGATCTCTAGCCGTCTTCAATCGATCTCGAACTTGGTTGATCTTATCTGATGTAATTTGGACAACTTCCGGTCCGGCAAGCTGCTTTTCTCCGACCTCATTCCAACACAATGGTGTCCTACACTTTCGCCCATAAAGTATCTCGTATGGTGCCGCCTCGATACTCGAGTGATAACTGTTGTTGTAGGCGAACTCGATCAACGGTAGATGGTCTTCCCACGAACCTCCGAAGTCTAAAACACATGCTCTCAGCATGTCTTCCAAGGTTTGGATAGTCCGCTCACTTTGTCCGTCCGTCTGAGGGTGATACGCGGTACTCAAGTTGACCCGCGTTCCCATTTCCCGTTGGAAGCTCTGCCAAAACGTCGAGGTAAATCTGGCATCTCGGTCCGACACAATAGATGCGGGAGTCCCGTGTAGTCGTACAATCTCCGCTATATAAAGCCTTGCTAGTCTTTCCATTGAATACGTCTCCTTCATCGGTAGAAAATGAGCTGATTTCGACAGTCGGTCGACTATCACCCAAATGGTGTCATAACCCTTAGGCGTACGAGGTAGTTTCGTCACGAAGTCCATGGTAATATGTTCCCAAGTCCATTCTGGTATTGGCAACTGTTGCAATTTACCATACGGTCGCTGATGTTCGATCTTTACTTGTAGACAGGTCACACATCTCTCAACGAAATAAGCGATATCTTTCTTCATTCCAGGCCACCAATAACTTTGCCTCAAACCCTGATACATCTTGTTCGTTCCCGGGTGAACGGAGTATTTTGATTTATGCGCCTCGACCAAAATCTTCTTTCGTAGATCTCCAAGCTTTGGAATCCAGATCCGATTCCCAAAACACTTCAAACCCTCGGTGTTCGTCACTAACGTATCCAGAAATCCTACCATTCGCTCGCTCTTCAAGTTTTCCTCCTTCGATGCTTTCTCTTGCCATTCCTTGATCTCCGACCTGAGGTCTGGTACAATGTTGATTCGGTAAGCTACAATTCCCATTGGAGAATCCACAATGCCAGGCTTGACTTTACCTCCTTTTCGACTTAAGGCGTCCGCTACAACATTTCCCTTACCCGGGTGGTAAAGGATTTCGCAATCATAGTCACTAAGTAGTTCAATCCATCGTCGCTGCCTCATGTTGAGCTCTTTCTGACTAAGAAGATACTGAAGACTCTTGTGATCCGTGTAAATCTGACACTTCACGCCGTAAAGGTAGTGCCTCCAAATTTTCAAAGCAAAAACCACGGCGGCCAATTCCATGTCGTGGGTTGGATAGTTGAGTTCGTGATCCTTCAATTTCCTTGATGCATACGCTATCACTCTTCTATCTTTCATGAGAACGCACCCCAACCCCAACTTTGAAGCATCGCAATAAACTACAAATCCATCCGTTCCATTCGGTAGGGTGAGGATGGGCGCGCTAGTCAATTTTCCTTTCAAGTTGTTGAATGCATACTCACATGTTGAAGTCCACTCGAACTTGACGTCCTTCCTTGTAAGTTCCGTAAGCGGTGTGGTGATTGCCGAGAAATGCTCGATAAATCTTCGGTAGTAACCCGCCAATCCAAGGAAACTTCGCACCTCCGAGGGAGATTTTGGCGACTCCCAATTCTTAATGGCCTCAATTTTAGCTGGATCCACTTTGATTCCCTCTTGCGTCACGACATGCCCCAAGAACTGAACTTCCTTTAGCCAAAACTCACATTTCGAAAACTTCGCGTAGAGCCGCTCTCGCTTAAGCATCTCCAAGACCTTTCGTAGATGTTCGCCGTGCTCCTTGGCCGTCTTCGAGTAAATTAGAATGTCGTCGATGAACACAATGACGAAATTATCCAAATACGGTTTGCATACCCTATTCATCAAGTCCATAAAAGCCGCTGGTGCGTTCGTAAGCCCAAATGACATTACGAGAAACTCGTAGTGTCCGTAGCGAGTCCGGAAAGCCGTCTTCGGAATATCTTCTTCTCTGACCTTGAGTTGATGATAACCTGACCGCAAATCAATCTTCGAGAAGAACTTAGCCCCTTGCAGTTGGTCAAACAAATCATCAATCCTCGGCAACGGATACTTGTTCTTGACGGTAAGCTTGTTGAGTTCTCGGTAGTCGATACACATCCTCATGGTGCCGTCTTTCTTCTTCACGAACAACACCGGCGCTCCCCAAGGCGAAGTACTAGGGCGAATAAATCCCTTATCGAGTAACTCCTGAAGTTGTGCCAACATTTCTTTCAACTCCGACGGTGCAAGTCGATACGGCGCTTTAGCGATGGGCGTCGCTCCGGGTACTAAATCGATCCAAAACTCGATCTCTCGATCTGGCGGTAGACTAACTAAATCTTCCGGGAAAACCTCCGGGTAATCACGAACAACCTCGACATCCTTTACCTCTAACTTATCTTTCTTTGAGTCTACAACATGAGCCATAAACCAAACACATCCCTTTCTAATACATCGATTTGCCTTAATCACCGAAATCAAGCTAGTACTCCTATTCCTCTTAGCGCCATAAACTACGGCCGTTCTCCCATCCGGTAATTTGATACGAACCATCTTTTGCTCACAGTCTATCTTCACCTTGTTTCTAATCATCCAATCCCATCCTAAAACCACGTCCAAACTTTCCATAGGTATAAGTCTTAACACTACAGGCACTAGGCATCCTTCCAATTCTACGGTGCAACCTTTCGCAAACTCTCTAACCCACACTCGCCCATTGGCGGTGTCCGCCTCATAAGGATGGTCTAATGGTTCAAGATTTACACAACACTGTTTAAGAAGTTCAGGGGTAGCATACGAATAGTCCGAACCAGTATCAAATAACACTTTCGCACGTATAGAGTTAACCAGAAATGTACCTGTCACCACTTCCGGTGCTTCCTCCGCCTCCTCGGCGGTCATCCTGAAGGCTCGACTCCTTGCTAGAGTTGGTGCCGCTTTCTGATCATCGCGGGCCTCAGTCGCACGTCCTCCAGTCATCGGTGCTCCTCCCCTCTTCAGCTGGGGACAATCGGTCCTGATGTGGTCCGGAGAACCACACTGATAACATGATCTCTTCCCTGGACAGTCCTTCGACAAATGACCCGGCTTCCCACACTGGAAACAAGTGACTGGTCCTGACTGACAGTTTCCCCGATGAACACGGTGGCACTTGCCACAAGGTCTCTGACTCGAACTCTGATTCCCGCGATGCTCAAACCTCGGGGCCTTACCCCATCGCAGATCACTAACTGTCCCAGACCACTTCCTCTTCTCTCCCACTTGCTCAGTCATCTGCGATCCTTCTCTCTCTCGATCAACTCAGCCGCGTTGATAGCAGCCAGAAAAGTAGCCGGATCTTTCCCCATCACAAACTCCCGAATGCTTCCCTTCAAACCCCATATATACCTTTCCACCCTACGCTCCTCAGTCGGTACATAAACCTCAGCAAATCTCGATTTCTCGATGAAACGAGTAGTGTACTCCTGCACTGACAGTGATCCTTGCTTCAGCTGAAGAAACTCCTCTTCCATCTTCTTAGTCGCAGCCAAAGGGCAGAATTACGATCTAAACTTCGCCACAAAGCTCTTCCAAGGCATAGATCTCACAACCTCAGTCCCTCTTCCCCCGGTCTCCACGTTCCACCAGTGTAAGGCATCCGCCTTCAGCATCGATCGCGCGAACACTACCTTGTCCTCGGCTGCACACCTGCACGTCTCAAATACCATCTCGATCTCTTCGATCCATCGTAAAGCCAAAACCGGATCCCGCTCTCCTTTGTAAGTAGGAGGCTTGCATGCAACGAAAGTCTTGTAGCTACACCCATGAGTCGACTTGGGTAGATCCCCAACTGCAGGTGGTGTCTGTTGCGAACCTCTGCCGATCACAGTAGCCGGAGGGATAGTCATTCCGGAATCCTCTCGACCACCATCAGACTTCGACTTCTCTTGTTGGTTCAGTAAAGTTTGTAGAGCGTCCTGAATCTTGCCCATCTCAGTCTGAAAGGCCTCATGAGTAACAAAAGCTGCCGGTTGGCTAGCAGAACTCTCCTGGTGAGACGGTTCTGGTTCGACGGGCGGTCTTTCGCTCTGCGCCCTGCGGTTACCTCTAGTCGGTCGCCGAGTTCCTTCAACTGCCGTTGCGGCCTTCCGAGGTCTTCCTCTACCACGACCCTTGCCCCGAGCCGCGACCGCACGAGTGGGCGACGGTGGAGCCTCGGGGTCCGGTATCACTCTGTTGCGTAAGCTACGTCCAACCATTGATACTGAAACAGTGGTATAAAATTTAGATGACCCTAAACGACTGGATTTACAGGCAGTGTGAGTGTTCACATGTATTCACAGTCCCGTGACTACACTGGCCAGGTGTAAGCACGTTTCCATGGTACACGCTAGTCCTCGCACTTCCATACCCGACCACGACTCATAGGCAAAATCCTAATGTCCTAATATCTCAGCTGTGTCCCCAATCCTACAGTTTAAGACTAGGCCCAATCCTGGTCACCTAATTCACTTAAACTAGTGCTCTGATACCAATTTGTAACGCCCCAAAACCCATAACGCTAATAACACGCATATAATGTAAATCCTGGTGATCTAAATCGCAATCTCATAATATTTAGTTCAAAAGTAAATAGTTAAAGAGTGCATGCGGAACATCCCTCCACAGCTGAGATTCTAAATTTAGGATAAACTACTAAACTTCTACCGGTAGAGCTACTCTAGAGGTCTACCTTCTCTTTGCCTCTCACCACGCGATCTTTCCCTGAAAAGGTTTGAGATTTTGAAAACGAGGGTTAGACCGAAAGGTCTAGTGAATTCCCTCAAAACAGTTTAAAACACAGTTCCGGCCCGCTGGCCGTAAAATCAGATATCTCAAATAAATAGGAAAGCATCATGAGTAATAAAAATCACAATACAACAAACCGGATGGCCGGATCCCCCGGATACACAATTTAAGGAGTGACGGACATAGTCCGTGCCTCGCACCATCCCACAATCAACCCTACGTGGCCGGATCTCCCGATTCTCATTTAAGGAGTGACGGACGTGGTCCGTGCCTCACACCACTAAACTTCCCAGGGATGTACGGTCCCATGGTACTCATTACTCACGATGCAATCCCGAAATGTTAAAATAGCATGTATATGATGATCATCAATATAGCATTCACAACCATTTATAATTTCACAAAATCACATTTATATCATCAAAACATTTGCAAATCGAATGGATATGTTTAAAACAGTAAAAGCAGTCCATTCATTTTCAGGTAAGGGAACTCACCTGAGCTTAACTCGCTGCTTACTCTAACTCCCGGTATCTGTATAAATTCCTAAGGCATTAGTGATCCGCATTTAGAAAAACCCACAACTAGAATATCCCTAGGCAGACCCAGCACGGGGGTTCCGCTATGGAAAATCCTTCTCCGAAAACTAACTCTACCGACGCAGGCCTCAAAACCAACATACCAAAACCCGATTCGGGTAAGGGTAATTCCCGGTTCGGGTAATGGCAATTCCCGATTCGGGAAATGCCAATTCCCGATTCGGGATACATCACACCCGATCCTTGGAAAAATTTTCTAAGTTAGATCCCCTAATCCGACTCAAAAGAAACGAGGTCAAAATAACGACTCAACTAGCCAAATTCCCGATTCGGGAAACATAAGTTTCCAATTCGGGAAAGGCAGAAGGGGAACAAAACGTAACACGAATCCCAATTCGGGAAACATAATTTCCCGACTCGGGAATCATAAGTCCCGGTTCGGATTACATGATTCCCCGACTCGGGAATCATAAATCCCGATTCGGGTTTTATGATTTCCCAGTTCGGGAAACACGACCAGATTCGAAAAATGATCTAAATCTTGGTGAAAACTGACCCAATTGAACCCAAAACAATTCTAGAAGATTACCAATCCAATCCTATATCAATTATCAACATTTCCTTAGCTAAAAGGGCATCGAAACTAACCTTGGTGAAGAAATCTCGACCTTGAAGATGAGTGTAGCACTAACTTGACCTCCAAGAAACACACACTAAACACACACACTAAAAATTCCCCAAAAATGGAAAAACCCTAGATTAGCCTATAAATAGTATGGCTAAAGGGCTAAGCCCATACCACTTATGGTATAAGTCCAACTTCCAAACATTAAATAAAAATGACATTTTTCACCCCTAACTCCCAAAAATCTTTTCAAGAAGAGTCATTTTAACGAGTGACTAACATTAGTACTAACTTTTAAACTCTGGTCATTACATACTAAATTATGCATCAGATTTTATTAAAAACTTGGCCCTTCTAAGAAAACCTTTTCAAGATTTACTTAAGAAAAACAAAGTTTTTAGTTTTGATAAAAGCTTGGAGAATCAAGTAAAAAATATAAAAGAATATTGTAAAATATTACACAAGCTACAATTACCAAAAGATAATGATGATCTGATTCTTGAAACAGATGCCTCTGAAAACTACTTGAGTGGAGTTCTTAAGTAAATAGATTATAATTCAGAACAAGAAAAAATTGGAGAAAGCATTTGTAGATATTGTTCGGGTACATTTACAGACACCCAGACTAGATATCATATAAACGAAAAAGAATTATTAGCAGTAGTAAAAATTTGCCAAAAGTTTTTTTAGTTTTTACTACCAAAAACGTTTTTATTAAGAACAGATAATACCCAGGTAAAAGCTTGCATTAAGAATAACTTACCTTTTAAACCCGAGTATAACAGATTAATTAGATGGCAAACCCTATTGTCTAAATATAATTTTGATATCGAAATTATTAAATCTGATAAAAATGTCTTAGCAGATTTCTTGACCATAGATGGCAAAGATGATTGAGGAAGTCAACAATCTCCTCTCTTTAATGGATCAAGAGATAGAGAAAATTAAAGATACTGTCTCAAATATACTCGATGTTGCCAATTTACCAGGAAATAATTTACAGGTTCAAGATTTGTTGGTAAGAGCAATCCATATAATAAAAAACGGGATAGATCATTATAAATGAGATAGTCTAAAATAAAAGCTTTACTAAAAGAGAATTCTGATAAAATGAATGTTGTTTTGTTCTTCTTCTGAAGAACAAATGTTTGATCAATCCCTTGAGGAAGATAGTCAAAAGACAACATAAGATCCTTTGTCTTTTAGACCTCATTCAGAAAAACGATATCCAAAGAAAGTCTGAGTTTTAAAGAAAAGAAAATACTTTTAGATATTCCCATCCAACAAAGTTATGTTGAAACTCAAACTTCCAATATGAGAGATTTATATAATCTCTCAAGGACAGATTCAAGATATGTAGATTTTTCTGGAATTTATCCCAGGATTAATTATCTACAAGGATCATCTCCCCATGAGATTAGACATTGGTACGATTTTGGTGCCATAAACTCGATATATATCTTGTTGGTCCCAAGGGGTGACCTTCAAGTAAGGAATAGTGTTTGGGATTACAGAAGGGGAGTTGAATATAATCACACAAATTTTTCACTTTTAAATTCTATGTTTATAAACACTTTGAATTTACATATTGTTTGCGGAAAAGAAAAGAATATGTCTAATCTAAACAATCTAAGTTACAATCTTTCACTATGCACTAAGTGAGAAGGTTAAGAAAAGATAAGAACTAGAGGGATATAGAAGAAATGATTAGGGTGGAGGTATGGATGAAGAAGAGGTATGGAGAACATCTTCTTCACGTCCATTTATACCCCATGCATTAAATGCACGCAGACCTAGTGTGTAACACGTGTCACACTCCTAAGGGTCCTATTGTACTATTTACTATAAACAATTACAATTGCATGTTGTGCAAAAGGGTGCTTATATGAACAGTTTCCTTGAGGTCTGATAAGTACGAAGGGAACAGTAAAGTAACTGTCCTTTTGTACTTTTTGTGTCAGTAAAGGCATGTAATCCTTTTGTGCATTAGGTAAAGACATTTTGTTAATCCTTCAGGATCAGGATACTGATCAGTGAGGAAAGCCCTGATACTGATGGTGATCAGGGGTCATTGTATCCTGATGGTCTTCAGGAAGTCATACAAATTTGAGCAGCCTGCTATCACTGAGTTCCGTCTTCAGATCACGAGCATGCTATTCCTATCATCAGCTATTTCTTCGACATCGCCGACGGTTCTTTGAGTATGATCTTAATGTCTTCAGGAGGTCTTCACGTGATGGTCAGGATCAGTAGTCTACAGAACATACTCTTTCAACTCCTGATCCTGATCCTGAAATTTAAAGTTACAAACTACAACTTAAATATCAAGGAATTGAAAGGATTATGTGCAAGACAGTAATTAGGATCACTATGTCCAATGTTATAAGACACTAGTGGGTCACACTGCTACACACCCAACCCGAGACCTATTGGATTTATCGTGTGGAAATAATTAATTAAGTTTAATTATTTGATAGAGAGAAAAGAATAAATAATAAATTGTTTATTATTTATCAGATAAATATAATTACTTGATTAACAAGTTTGAGTTAATTAAGGAAGTTATTGTGGATAGTTATTTATGGATTGGGATTCTTAATATGATTACCATAATTACCTATATAAATATAGGGTTAGGGTAATAGAATTATAACACTGATTTCATAATTACTTTCTCGCCAAGAATCCCAAACCTCTCTCTCTCTCTCTTGTCGGCGTTGACACACACACACACACCGGGAGGTTTTTCCGATCAAATCCTAGGCGGTCTAGCAGCCAGTCTCACGGTGGTGCAGTAGCGGTGTATCCCTCACTAGCTTGCGGAGAAAAGTTTGGATCGCTAAAGGTAAACGCGAGAAAACCCCCTTGATATAATTGTGTTTAATAAACTACGGATGGATCATTGTTCGGGTTAGGTTTTTATCCGCTGCGTAATTATTTATCTGTTTATCCGACCCAATAAAACCCAACAGTGGTATCAGAGCCACTTCCGTACGTTTATCAAACCTGTTTTGTTGTTTAGGTTTTGATAAAATTGGTTTTAGGTTTTATAAAATCTGAAAATTTCGCGTTTTTGTTTAAATTTGATTTTATCGTTTATCCGGTAACTCGTGGCAATCGGCGGCGGAACGGCGGTGATAACCGGCCGGACCACCGGGCCGATCGCCGGACGAGTCGTAACCGCGAACCACCGCACCACCGAAGCCGTGAACGGCAACGGTGGTGGTGTTCGGTTTAAAGCACCGTAAGCCACCACACCACCGAAGCCGCGATGGCGACGGTGGTGGTGGCCGTCCCTCGCGATAAACCACAAAACCACCACACCACCAAGCCATAGCGGCGATGGTGGTGGTGGTCGTCCCATAACAGCAGCCGCGCCACCGATCGGCTAAGGCAGCCACGGTGGCGGCGGCGGTCTATTGTTTTGAACGCCGAAACGGCGACAGCGGTGGTGGGTTTTTGCGCTGCTGCTGTCGGCCGTGGCCGCCGGTGGCGGAGGCGGTTCCTTGGCGCCGTTCATCATCACCGGTGGCGGGGGGTGGTGTTTCTTGTTCGACCAGGCGAGGAGGGCGACGGCGGTGGCGCTTTGGCGTCGCCGTCGTGCGTCGGCTCTCTTGAGCGATCGACAGCCGGCCACGCCACGGCGGTGGCAGCCGACTGCTGCTGCTGTTGTGGTGGTGGCGGTTGTCGATGGTGATACTCGCGGTTGGCAGCGATAGGGTGGTTCACGATCACAACCGCGGCCGAAGCCGCGGTGGTGGTTGTTTGTTTTAAATCGCCGGCGAGGTGGTGGTGGCGGTGTTCTCACCGCTACCATCATCCAAGATAACCGATACCGATAATTGATAATGTTTATTTTACCATTATCGAACCGACGGATAAACGCGTTTTGGTAATTATCAGTTAGGATAGTTATCAGATCGTAATAATTTCTCGAATTGGATAAAGGTTTTAATCGTTTAATTGTTATCAATTTAATTTTATGAAATTATTATTAAAATCTTATTCTAATCCAGTTTAGATTATTACGGAAAACCAGTTTTGTCGAAATCAGTTTAGTTAGTTTATTATAAACTAGTTTTGTTGTCATAGCCAAGCCCAAAGACCTATGGTTGTGTTTAATGCTTTATTATCGTTTTATTATTCTATTCATGGTAAGGGAGGCCTGCGAGCCATTTACAACCCTTTTTTGTACTTTAATTTTAAATAGTCTAGTTGGAAGGCCTGCGTGCCATTTGCAACTCAATTTTGTAAAATTAGAATAGTTCCAAAGGAGTAAAACTTGAAGACGGAGCTTCGCGGAAACACGACCGGAGATGTTGGAGCCAGTGGGAGCACCAAGATTTCATGCCTTGTGGTTGTTTAGTCACATAGGATTTTGGACCGTCAGTTCTCGTGTTGGCTCACGAGACTGACAATAGATCTGGGCAAAAGCTATGACACTGTCTTGTTTTTATCTGCGTGGTTGATTATGATTGCTTAGTCTTAGATAAAAACAAATTTTTTATGAAATCGGATTAAGGAGTTCGATTACAGTTTGTTTTTCGAACCAGTCTTTTTCAAAACTAAAAACTGGCTAAATCCTTAGGAAAATCTTAGATCAGTTAGTGTGATCCATTTATGGACACCTTTGGCGAAAGGTACGTTGGGGCTCGAAGATAAAATCTTGGGTACCCACGTTCAAACCCCAAGCTGAAGGGGGTGAAAAGACTCTGCGATATCGGGGGGTACCGACCAGAGTACATCCAGTTCAAAATGGTGCGATCTATTTTGGTAGTTGTTACAACTCACCGGGTGGTACCGGGCCAAAACACACTAGAGGGACTAAATATGCACGGATTCAAGTATCCGATGTCCCGACGATCTAGAAGTCGTATCTTCGTTTAAAGATGCGATTGGTATAAGGCGTTACCTACCAGAAATAGCATGGATTGGCTTGCGTGAGCAAACCGCCTGTCAATTCATGTGAAATATGGATTCTAGTCTAATATAATTATTGTTCTAAGGTAATAATTTATTAGAAATACAATCAGATAACTAAATCGGAATTTTATATTTGTCTGTAGATGTCTGCTATTATCTTTTATTCACCTGAGGAATCTCTCCGCCTGATAATGGGGAAATGGAAGCTTACAGGCCAAAATTTTCCAGTCTGGAAAATGCACCTTGACAATGTCTTGGATGCACAGGGTAAGCGGTACGTGATAGAGAAACCCGTTTCACGGCCCGGTTGCAATGCTCCTGAAAAGGACTTTGCTGAATACTTCAAATTCATGGCTGACGAATCTGATGTGATGTCGATTCTGTCCTTTTCTACCTCACCCGAGTTTACTACTGATTTGAGGGTTAGATATTGCCATGAGGTCGTGAAGAATATAGAGAACCAGGTGGGTTTCTATAAGAAGAGTGGGAAGTATCTGATCATGAAAGAGATCTATTCTCTGAAACTGGAAAAGGGTCAATCTGTTAAAGAGCATCTCCTAGAGATGAGGAAGCTCTTTAAAAGTCTGTCACGCATGGGATACAAGGTAGTCCAGGAGGAACTTGTGCATCTCATGTGGTTCTCTCTCACGGATGAGATACGTAACACAGTTAGTGCATACATTGGAGAACCAAAGAGAGACGTGGCAAAGCTTCATGAGGATATTTTGGCCAGTTTGGAGCCGAAAACTTCAGCATCTGCTGACCTCATGGACACGGATTGGATTGACGAGCTGGGAGATCTGAGTTGCCCAGAATGCGGTAGCAAGGATATTTGTGCTCACTCGATGGACATCGACCAGCTAGACATCGGTTTACCCGATGCACCAGGTATCTTTATGATAGACTGTTTGATCACTTCTTATGAATCATGGGTACTTGATACAGGCAATGGTAATCACATTTGTAATCATTTACAGGGATTCAAAAGAAGGGAGATGCTGGGGAAGGACCGTTCGAACCTAAGAGTCGGCGAAGGCCAGATGCTTGTAGCTGAGTCTATAGGGTCTTACAGTCTTAGTTTACCCTCGGGTCTAGTTTTGGAACTTGAAAATTGTTACTATGTTCCTAGAATGATCAAAAATGTTATTTCTTTCGATTTACTTGTAGACCAAGGTTTTTATTATAAATATGATTATAAACTTATTTCTTGCTTTAAAAATGATATCTTTTATTTCAAAGCAACTCCCTCTAATGGTCTATATGTGTTAAATCTACAAGAAAATAGAGAAGTCTATCATATAAGTAAACGATCCAAGAATATTGAGGATCAGACTTACCTCTGGCATTGTCGTCTAGGTCACATAAACAAGAAACGCATAGAGAAACTCCAGAAAGGAGGACTCCTTGGGTCTTTCGATTTTAAACCATTTGACAATTGCGAATCTTGTTTATCCGGCAAGATGACAAAGCAACCCTTCAACAAAGATAATGAAAGGGCAAATGATTTGTTGGGAATTATACACACAGATGTGTGTGGTCCCTTCAGTCATGAAGCTAGAGGAGGATACCGGTACTTCATCACTTTTACTGACGATTTCAGTAGATATGGTTATGTCTACTTGATGAGACATAAATCTGAAGCCTTTGAAAGATTTAAGGAATTTCAGAATGAAGTACAGAATCAACTTGACAAGAAGATCAAGTTCCTAAGGTCAGATCGAGGTGGGGAATATCTGAGTCAGGAATTTAACAATCATTTGATAGAATGTGGGATTGTTTCACAACTCACACCTCCGTACACACCCCAGATGAATGGTGTGTCAGAAAGGAGAAACCGTACCTTGCTTGATATGGTAAGATCAATGATGTGTCGTTCCTCACTACCAGTGTCATTTTGGGGACATGCGCTCGAAACAGCGGCCCACATACTGAACAAAGTGCCAACTAAATCGGTAGAAAAGACACCATATGAAATTTGGACAGGCAAGAAACCAAAATTGTCTTTTCTAAAGATTTGGGGTTGTGAAGTATATGTCAAGAGACCAACTTCTGAAAAACTCAAACCCAAATCAGATAAGTGCTTCTTCGTAGGATATCCCAAGACTACTGTGGGATACTACTTCTACAATCCTACCGAGAACAAAGTCTTTGTAGCTCGGGGAGGTGATTTTCTGGAGGATAAGTTCCTCAATACAGAGGATACCAGGAATGATGTAGATCTACATGAGGTAGAGGAAGATGACACTTCACTGATAGTTGAGCCAGTTGCTCAACAAGAATATGTTGAGACTCAACCGGAAACGGTTGAGGAGGTGCAAACACAGGACCTTCGCAGATCCACTAGGATAAGGCAAGAGCCAGATAGGTATCTTGGGTTCTTAGTCTCTCAGGATGATGGAGACTTGAATGAACCGACCTCCTATGGAGAAGCTGTATCAGGCAGTGAGTCTGAACAATGGCAGGAGGCCATGAAGGCTGAGATGCAGTCCATGTACGACAACCAAGTATGGGAGTTGACAGATTTACCCCAACACTGTAGGGCTGTTGGACGTAAATGGGTTTTCAAGAAGAAAACTGACATGGACGGTAATGTGCACACCTTTAAAGCTAGACTGGTAGCAAAAGGTTTCACGCAAACTCATGGTATTGACTATGATGAAACTTTTTCACCAGTAGCAATGTTAAAGTCTATTAGGATCTTGATGGCCATTTCAGCGTACTTCAATTACGAGATTTGGCAGATGGATGTTAAGACGGCCTTCCTGAACGGGAAGTTAACAGAAGACGTCTATATGGAACAGCCGGAAGGTTTCATAGATCCAAAGAATCCTAATAAAGTGTGCAAGTTGTTGAAATCCATATATGGATTAAAACAGGCATCTAGAAGTTGGAACTTACACTTTGATGAGCGAATCAAAGAATTTGGTTTTGCCAAGAGTGAGTTTGAACCATCTGTTTACACAAAGTTTAGTGGGAGCATAGTAACCTTCTTGGTCTTATATGTAGATGATATTCTACTCATTGGAAATAACGTACCAACTTTACAGAGTGTAAAGACTTGGTTAAGCAAGTGTTTCCAAATGAAAGACCTTGGAGAAGCCGCCTATATACTTGGTATAAAGATCTATAGGAATAGATCTAGACGGCTTATCGAGCTTAGTCAAAGTACATACATTGACAAAATCCTGAAACGATTCAGGATGGACGAATCCAAGAAAGGATTTATCCCAATGCAGCATGGCATAGTGCTAAGCAAAGCACAGTGTCCTGTTTCTAGTGAAGATCAGGACAAGATGAAATTGATCCCATATGCTTCAGCGATAGGATCAATTATGTATGCCATGTTATGTACAAGGCACGATGTTGCTTACTCGATAAGTGTTACGAGCAGATACCAGCAGAACCCAGGTGAAGCCCATTGGGTGGCTGTCAAGAACATTCTCAAGTACATGAGACGCACAAAAGAAATGTTCTTGGTCTTTAGAGGATCTGAAGACGAGATTAGCGTCACAGGCTACACTGACGCTAGTTTTCAGACCGACAAAGATGATTTTAGATCACAGTCAGGATATGTATTTACCCTAAATGGAGGCGCGATCTCGTGGAAGAGCTCGAAGCAAGATACCATAGCGGACTCCACTACAGAGGCAGAGTACATTGCAGCATCAGACGCGGCAAAGGAAGCTGTCTGGCTCAGGAGTTTTATCACGGATCTAAGAGTTGTAGCCAGTATCTCTAGACCCATTGATATTTACTGTGATAACTCTGGGGCAGTAGCGCAAGCGAAGGAGCCCAGAGAACATCACAAGTCGAGACATGTACTCAGGAAATATCACCTCATCCGAGAGATTATTGGAAGAGGAGATGTGAGAATATGCAAGATTCCGACGGATGAGAACGTTGCAGATCCGCTAACAAAGCCTTTAGCTAGAGCAAAGCATGAGGGCCATACTAGTTCCATAGGAATGCAGTACCTGGATACTAGTAGTTAGTTTATGTTATCGATTATCAATGTAATTTTTGAAACATTATGAAAGTTTATTTCACAGTGTGTTGGAAATAAAGAGATACTATTTTAAAGATGTTTCAAGAAAAATTACTTTTCGCATATTTAAGGTTATCCATGATTTTTCACGAGTTCGTAAAAATCTAAATCTCCGTAGCAACTTATTGAGATGGGAATCTCAGTAGGGTTATAACGCTATTATGAAGTGTTTAATATACAGTTGATATAGTTAGACATTCATAGATACTTATCAGAGTGAATAGGTATTGGATGTGACCAGTTTCAAGTCTGCTTCATGGAGCCTTTGTCATAAGCATTGACTTGATGATAGGTTGTCCTTTGACCTGAGATATCTGGTCTATGATCATGAGGACTACTGTACTCTTAGCATGCTCTAACGCCGCACCGTAACTGGGTGGTCATAAGGGGTATGACTAGATGCAGCGGAAGCCGTGGTTGTAGATGCGGATAGTCAAGATGGGATTTACACCTCCCACATGGGAGAGATATTTCTGGGCCCCCTGACGATTAAGATTGGCAGAAATGCGTGGCCACGCTCGGGTAGAATAACAGTGGGTTATTTGGAAGATCCGTTACTGCAGGCAATCGAGATCAGAGTCAGGAAATACTTGAGTTTATGATTGAACTATCTCAGCTCCATGTCAAAACTCACTTTAAAATATCGTGTGTAAAAGGAATGAACCTGTGTACAATTCAAATATGAATCGTATCTCTGGCTATAAGAGATCTTATAACCTGGTTAACCTAAGTGTCTGGCTAGGGACCTCCTTAGGCTAATAGTGACAGTTAAGTTACTTGTCTGGCACAAGTGGGAGTCTGAAAGGATTATGTGCAAGACAGTAATTAGGATCACTATGTCCAATGTTATAAGACACTAGTGGGTCACACTGCTACACACCCAACCCGAGACCTATTGGATTTATCGTGTGGAAATAATTAATTAAGTTTAATTATTTGATAGAGAGAAAAGAATAAATAATAAATTGTTTATTATTTATCAGATAAATATAATTACTTGATTAACAAGTTTGAGTTAATTAAGGAAGTTATTGTGGATAGTTATTTATGGATTAGGATTCTTAATATGATTACCATAATTACCTATATAAATATAGGGTTAGGGTAATAGAATTATAACACTGATTTCATAATTACTTTCTCGCCAAGAATCCCAAACCTCTCTCTCTCTCTCTTGTCGGCGTTGACACACACACACACACCGGGAGGTTTTTCCGATCAAATCCTAGGCGGTCTAGCAGCCAGTCTCACGGTGGTGCAGTAGCGGTGTATCCCTCACTAGCTTGCGGAGAAAAGTTTGGATCGCTAAAGGTAAACGCGAGAAAACCCCCTTGATATAATTGTGTTTAATAAACTACGGATGGATCATTGTTCGGGTTAGGTTTTTATCCGCTGCGTAATTATTTATCTGTTTATCCGACCCGATAAAACCCAACAGGAATAACACTGAACAAACTCAGTGATAATTCCTCAAGATGTAATAGAGGCAAAGACCTATTCACTAAGTAAAGTTAAGAATCATTATCATTTCATCAGGTATTAGGAGAGCTGGATCAACATATCTTACTTCACCAGATTTTCCAGAAATCTCTAAATTACCACATTGGATACTGTTAGGAGTTAAAGATTGTTATCTCAATAACCCAACTATTACTCCTAAAGATACACTGGTCCTAAAATTTTTATCTTCAGGACCTGATTTTTATGAAGAAAATATATATCTGGCTTTTCATTTATACAATTAGCAAAATCTGAAGCATTTTCCATTTCGATTACCAACAAAAAGACAAGTTTTCAAAAATATTGTGAAAATGATATTCACTATAGAAGAGCCCTTGGAATAAGAATTATCCTACAAGGGATGGAAGTTGGTTTCAAAAAAGTATTTCGTACTTATGGTGGCAATAAGATATACTCTTCTGTCATGATTTCTCCTGCTAAAATTACACCAAGATCAGCGGACAATTATCTGAGGACAAAGATTGATTTATTGGACAAATGGGTTATAAAATCTAACCCACAGGCCCAACATCGGATATGTCAATACAGAGGACATACTAGAGGAAGATATTCTTCATGTTCTCCTAGCAAAGATAAAGAGACAGATGAAGGTACAAGTGTTGGTTTAGCTTCCGATAAAGAATAAGACGGATTAGTGAAAGAAAGGTATTTTCAAAATAAGATACAAAAAAGACAAAAAAGATGAAAAGTGGCTTCTCTTATGATACGTGTCTTCCCATGCCATGCAAAAGAAGACAAAATGGAGGAAGTTCCAAAGTTGTAAAGCCTTTCCAAAAAAGATAAATGGGCAAGTTCCAAGACTCAAGTTACAAGAGGATGAGGCATGTTAATCCATCAGGAAGAAAGGAGAAAAGGATGTAGCTATAAATAGGGGATAAGGGATGGAAGGAGGATCATCGATCCTACCTTTCACTTTGTAATACTTTGTATGATGGCAACCATGAATTAAAATCCCTTTCTTTTCCGTATATTGTCTAAGTCATCTTTACTTTTATTTTTTATTACATAAGTAAAACCTCCAACCAAAATCCATACTTCTCTTCTATACACCTAAAGTAGGAAACGGAACTAGGTTGTGCTGAGAGTATTGCTGAAGGAGCTACAGAGAAGTTACCTGACAGGTTGGGGCTAGAACGCCCATTAAAAGTCTCGTGGCATAACTCGGTGATACTTCGGTCAAAGAAGAAGATAGGTACGGAAGCATGTTGGACCCTTTATTTATGTATTTTTGAAATAAAATTAACTGTTAAATGTTCTTAGTCGTATAGAAAAAACTTCTAAAAAATAAACCTTTTTATAAAAACACAAATTTTAAATAAATATTTTGATCAATGGTTTTAACAATAATGTTAACAATAACAATACCTGATAATATTTTAGATAATGTTAGCCTATGTTTTGATGGAGTTATTCTACTCTTTTTAGAAGATTCATTGATTAACGCTTTATAAGATATGATTTTATTTTATTTACACAGTTTTTTAGACCACTTTGAAATTGGTATCAGAGCCACCCAGATTTCGACTGAAGGGGGGGGGGTCTAAAAAGAGTTATAAATTTTACACAAACTTTAGTACTTTCCATAAATTTATTTAGAGATGAATTCAATATTAATAATAACTTAATTAGTCATGATAATTTAAATCATAATTTAATGTAGACTTTTCTAAAATTTCTTTCTAAATTCTAAATTTATAGTATGTAGTTAATAATCAAACTTTATATTCCTTCAATCAATATTTTACAATATCTAATTTTTTTGCTGTGTTTGTATAATTAGCATATTAGAGACTTATTTTAGTTATATTATAAAATCTTTATAATCGTTTATTTATTCAGTATCTTAGAATGGAGATAGTAAAAAAGTTAATCTTGAAACGTTTAATAATTCCAATTGAAAATTTTAAGCCACTAATAGTTGATTTAAATGTAAAAAGAATCTCATATGCTTTAGGCCATCCGCTGTGGCACTCGCCCGACGTACCCGGGTTCAATCAAGCCGACGGGTTGGGGTGGGAACACCGCCGTGGGTGTAGCGGGTAGCTCCCCAGCGGTTTGGTGAAGCAGAAGACAAAGGCGGCGATTTACCCCCACCCCTCCAACGGTAACCTAATGGCTACTTTTCTTTTTTATTTTCTTTTTACTTTTTTTTTTTCAAATTTAAACCTTACCAATTTTATTTACCTCACACTATAAATACTCTATATTAAACAATTTTTTAACTCACACAATCTCATCTTCTCTATTTATCTCAATCAATCCTTTGAATGGATAAAGAAAAAAGTCCCGCCCAACCTAAACGTAGCCGACCTAAGGTTACGAACGTTTCGACGTCTAACCCACAAATGTCGAGTCCCACGGGCTCATACCACACACAAGTGCCGAGTCCCACGGGCTCATACCACCCACAAATGTCGAGTCCCTCGGCCTCCTACAATCGTCATATGTCGAGTCCCACGGGCTACGAGCATTTATTTTTCAACACGAACATCCCGACACCCGCCTACCAAGGTTCGAATTTTTTTCCAAATCTTTCGTTCACGGGTTTGCTCTCTCAATCCCCAAACCCTATTTCGCCTCCTCCTATACTACCACCAAATGTATGGCGTGAAACCCGAGAAAGAGAAGAATCTTTGTCGGCCAACGACGATTTTATACCCGAAACAAAACCATCGTCACCGCAATCCCCATCGCCACCGCCACCCGAAATGGTCAAAAAGAAAAAAATTTGCCACGAGGGCGCCGCCCACAGCATGGAAACCCCACGAGGAGGTTGAGTTATCAAAGGCGTGGGCGGAGACATCGGAGGATTCTGTAAAAGGTAACTACCAATCGTGAGGTATTCTTTTAGGTTGTCTTTCGAGTCTCGCACCAAATATGATTAAAAAAAACTTTACTAACGTTATATTTTCTTTAATTGTAGTTGATTTTTGGGACACTGTTAGGTTGTCTTTCGAGACTCGCACCGGATGCGCACCTAATTACTGTTTTGTGCATCAAATCCGAAGCAAGGTTCAATCCATGAGCGCAATTGTCTTAAAGTTTTCCGGCACATACAACAACGTAAAAAACGATCAAAAAAAGGCGAGAGTGACATTGATCTGTTAGCAAGGGCTCGCTACTGTTACCAACAAGAAACCGGGAGGGAATTTGTTCACGAACATGCTTGGGAGGTCCTCCAAGAAAGCGAGAAATTCAACTGCGTACCTCTCATAACATCCACCCCTCGTCCATCAAAATGATCAAAGACTTCCGAATCCGAAACCCCCACCACCGAGACTTTCGACGCACACGGTCCTTTCAACGTCGAGGACGAGGACGAAGGCGAAGACGAAGACGAGCGTCCACGACCCATCGGTAGAAATGTGACGAGGCATGCGGCATCGGCGTCTACGGGAAGCTCCTCGAGCGATCAAGTCTCCACCTTGTTGAGCGAGTTAAACACGCTCAACACGAAAACTGACACGTTGCTCGATGCTCGCCGAAAGGATCTCGAGATTCGCGAAAGAGATTCGTGGACACATCAACGGGATGTGACGCTACGTGAACAAGAAGCTGAAGAAAAACAAAAGCGACGAGACTATAGGTTTTATGTATCGTCGCATCGCGATCTTTCGGGAGGTGCGTTGGCGACAACCTTGCGGATGAAGGAGGAGCTACGGTAAAAACACGGATGGCCGCTGCTCGATTGATGAAACGTTCCGCATTTTAGTTTTTCATTTTAATTTTCGTATAAAAATTTAAATTCTCGTATTGTACTTTTTTTAATTATTTTGGAATGAAATTATTAATTTTGTTTTAGTTTTTTGATTTAAGTTTTTTTTTATTTTTATGTTTTTCATTTAAAAAAATTGATATTGTTGGGTTCAGTGGGTTGATACTGGATGGATTGGGTTGGTTTGGATAAAATAGTGGAAAGCTGATGTGGTAGTTGGGTTCATTGGGTTCAAGGGGTCGACAGTAGATGGCCTTACAAAAACATTTTAATGTTATATTTCGTTATTAAAATATTTATTTTATTACAAGTAAATCAATTACTTAATTAACCAAAATATATAAACTCATTAAGGGTAAGTTAGTCCTTTTATTTGTCTTGTTTTATCTAGTTTTGTTTTACTAAACGCTGAATAGTTGTCTGTTCAATTTTGTTATTTCATATTTGTTTCTGTCCGGATACTAAACGAACCCTCATGGAACTAGTAAGAGATAAACAAACAGCCTCTTTGTATTTACACATTCACTTTCAGTCATTGTTAAGTAAAGTTCCAAGTAAATATTAAGGGTGAATTGAGACCATCAACATAGATACAATCATGAGCATATATTCGGCCAAAGAATATGATCTGATAGAAGCTTGTCTATAAATCTCTGTAAGTATAAGGTATCAAACTTCTACAACTGTAACCCATGGTCAAGCAAATCAAACAACATACTCAAAGCATTGGTTAAAGCAAGCAACATTTGATACCAAATTCTGTCATCATAAAAAGACTAAGGGGCCGTTTACCAGATAAAGCTTGCCCTCAATTTACCTTATAGAGTAAGATTCTCAGCCATGAAAACGGATTGTTGGTCAAGTGCTAATCTTGCAAGAGTCTCCACCATCACTTACTGGGTAATATTCTCGATTCTTGGTCTCTGGCTCTCTGCCATGTTCATCGTCATCCGGTAAGATAAGTGACCTGTTAAAACATTTAGGCTTGAAATCAACAAACCCATATATTGAACCCTTTTTTTTAACCACAATTGCTTCATCTCATTACAATAGCATATATAAACTAAAATCCCTGTAGTTGGATTAACATAATCAAACAAAAACAGATAAAATAGAACAAATGGATATATCTAATGCTTTGAAGAATGAGAGTCAAAGTTCCAACAGGTTTTGAAATCTTCCTTCATCATTGTCCAAACTATATGAAACTAGAGCCAAAATAGAAATGAAATATGGGTAATTCAGAAACATATATTCGTACTCGGGTGCTTGACGATAGGAAATGCCGCAAATGAATTCTCCAAATTAGGAATTTCTTGAGATGTATCCTGAGATGATAACGGTTTGGTATTTAATTAAACCTTCAAAACATATTTGAGCATCTAGAAGATGTTCAGTTTGTTTTCCATTAAGTCCTGTATGCATATAGTTGTCTGTATGGAGAAATTTGTCTCAATGTTATAGGATAAGTTGTTGTTCGGTTGGTATGCAGAATAAACAATTTGAATGAACATTCAATTCCACCGATTTAACCACTAAAATGATCGATTGTTCCTTCCTAACCAATCTGTAGATCAAAAATCAACCCAAAAATCAGATGTTGTACACAATTTGAAACCCAAAAATCAGTGATCATACTCAATTTGAAACCCAAAAATCAGAGATCGTACTCAATTTGAAACCCTAAAATCAGTGATCATACTCAATTTGAATCCCAAATTTCAGTAATCACTCAATTTAAACCAGAAAGAAACCCATAGAAACCAGAAGCCAAAATCAAAAACCAACGGATAGAAACCAACCAAAAATATACTCAATTCATTTTCTGCAATGATGTAAGGAAAACCTCGAAGAAGAGCAGACGAAAAAGAAAACCCAGGTGAAGGAAGGAAACCCAGAAGAAAACCTAGACGATGGAAGGAAGCCAAGAAGAAAAAACCCAAAGACTACAGATCGAAAAAGAAACCATGGAAGAAATCGATATACCTGTGACGTTTGAATATAGAGATGAAGAAGATGAGCGCGTCGATGGGTGGAGCCGTGGAGGAAGCAGCATGAACTGGATTGGAAGCGTCTATTTTGGCAAGGGTAGTGAGGGAAATAGAAGGGCTTAATGTAGAGGACTCATGGTTTTTAACTGACCGATTCAGCCATGGGCTGGTCAAATAAGCCCATACCGAACACCAGGATATGGCTGTGCAAATAAGCCATATCCCTTATTCAGCCCATTAAGCAGCTACCGAACAGCCATATCCCTTACTCATTTCTATTGTACTGTTCCCATTCCCCCTCAGCTTAGTTATAGTAATGGGCTTTCAGGATGTTTGTTAGTGGCTTAATGATCTTAATGGGACTTATAGCTTACTCAGTCAGCTATACAAGACTGTTTGTCAGTGGCTTAATGTTAGAGTGGCTTTAATTCATATTGTTAGTCAGTTAGTTAGCTGTTAGAGTTTGTATAGCTTACTTTCATTTGTAATATTCCAATAATTCCTCAATTGAGTGCTTGAATAAGATTTTCAAATTAGTTCTTCCTAAATTCTTTTCTTCTCTAAATCACTAATTCCAAACACTTAATGATACAGAAAGTGGTTTATTCAGTAAGCTTCTAGGGGGAAGCTTATGCAGAAAGCCAAGTTTTTTCCGATCCCTCCAATTAAAAACATGTTCCTTACATCTAAAAAAACCCCTTCCAAACAAAAATCTTCTCAATCTATACAGACAGATTAATCCACATAGACAACTTTATCCATACAAGGATTAATGAAAAACCAACCACACTGCCCCTTAGTAACCTTTAGAAGTCCAACTAATAGGTTTAGTTTCTTGCACTTCCATTTCATCAAAGCACATAACACACTCATAAACAGCAGCAACAGAACTCAGCTCTTCATTGTGGAACGTTGTTAAGCACTAATTAAAATTATAAACTCAAGGAATTAGAATTTACCTTCCGACTTGTCTCCCCTGATTTGCTAAAAGGTGTAATAACCACATCACAGATAAGTAAATGATACCAAAGAGGAAAAGAATGTGACAAATTAGCTAGTACTCTCTTCTCTTGCTTTTCATTCTTAGAAGCACTACAAAAGAAACCACCATGAACCAATACCTAAACACAAGAGAACGTAATCGACTTTTGTCTTAACAGAAACTGACCTCTGTAAAGTTGCAGCTTTGCTCCACTCCTGCAAAATGGTTCAATAGAAAAATATAAAAACATACCAAGTAATATATAGAAATTTCATAGTTGTCAACAACAATAATACAAATATAAAAGAATTTCAAAGTTGGGAGTTCCAGCTACACTGGGTTCAATACTACCAGCAAATTTTTTTACCTGCCTCAAGAACAGGTGCTTCAGATCCTCTCAGCGATTAATTGGACGTCGTTTATTCTCCCACTGGAACCATTTGAGTGGATCCAAATCATCTGTGCTGCACAATCTTCTCTAAGCTTTTAATCGAACCGACGCTACTCTCCAAATCATCAATTCTCACGGTAGCACTTCTCGTTCCCATGGATGGATCCAAACCTACTGTGATACAAATTTGGTATACAGCCGCTGAATTGGCCGGCCGATTGTATTGAAATTGAACGAAAATAATAGTTACAGGCTTTCGAGAGGCTTGCTCTCTCCCAAAAGTGATTTCACTCCTTTCAATTGGCAAAACAGAATCAACTTCCCTCACCGACTTCCAACAAACTAAAAAGGGGCTCCTCATTCCTACTAATGAAGAAGTACAAAAATACCCCTTCACTTATTGTATTTAAACAAAGGCAACTACCAACACTAACCCCTTCTCCTGATGTACGAGAACCTTAATGGGGGGTTTACCAGATGGATGAATCACAAACCTTCTTTTGAGTTGATCCCATCTCTATCTCGATAACACAATCAACCATGAAGCGATGATGAAATCAATCTCGTGTATGATAGAAGTAACAATGGATTTAATCAGAATGGGAGTTATAGCTTTGAATTGCAATCCTATCTCTAGATGACCCAAACTCAGAGAGCATTAATTTACGGTGTGGGATCAAGGATGAGGGATATCATAGGAGAGCATTTAGAGCGTGAGATCAGGGACATTGGGAGGTTGACAGCAAGAATTGAGCTAGGGAAGTTACTGGTTTTGTCAAAGGGAGTCTCATAACCGAAAAATAATTAGTTTGAACAGACCAGATCTAATCTGGGGGTTGATCCAACGGGTGAATGTAAAAGAAATCGGTTTTTAGACTAGCCGTGGTCAATAAAATATATATATATATATATATATATACATATATAGAGGAAAGTTCAAATGTAAACCACTTTTTGGTTGTGAACGTGAGGACAACCGAGAGCGCGACACGTGGCGGCTTTGAGTGTGGTCCCCCTTTTTAATTCAATGCCCTCCCATGAATCGCGCCTAGTCATCCGCCGTGGACTTGACGTGGCGCCTAGTCATCCGCCGTGGACTTGACGTGGCGCCTAGTCATCCGCCACGTGTCGTGCTCTCGGTTGTCCTCATGTTCACAACCAAAAAGTGGTTCACATTTGAACCCACCCCTATATATATATATATATATATATAGAGTCTCCTTATTTTGGAAACCATGAAATCTGTGAAAACTTTAGAAACTCGTTATTGTCCGTTGATTAAATAATTGTATGGCTAAGATTAGAAGCTTAAAAATAGGTGAATTTCAAACGCAATCTAAGCCATACAATTATTTAATCAACGGACAATAACGAGTTTCTAAAGTTTCCATAGATTTCATGGTTTCCAAAATAAGGAGACTCTATATATATATATATATATATAATTGATCAACATGACAACAGAAGTCTTCACATGTACCTCTAAGAGTTTAACAGATAGAGCAATAGTTGCAGTCTAACATTTATAGAGGCATATAGTCATCATTGTGGAATGATCATCAACAGCTGATATCCTTCTCCTACTAATCTTATTGATGAGTAATTGGGTATTATAGTCTATAAGTCAATTGTAGTAGGCTAGGGTACAAGTGTTTACTGCTGGGGTACAAATCAGTGAAGCAGGGTAGTTTGTGTATCTTTGGCGAAAGCCTTGGGTGAGTACTCGGCCTCTCCGAAGCCGAGAAACTTCTGTGTTCACTCGATATGTTTTGTAATCTCCTGATCCTTGAGTTCTAAGAGAAATTATACTTTCAATCGTCAAAGTGGGTATCACAAAATACAAGCAGGTTGTGGCTTTCTAGATTTACATTTATATTAGCATACTGATCATGAATCGGCATTATTTTCCTCAATCAGAAGAATCATAATTCTCATGACCATGGTTAACAAAAAAAATCAACAACTAACAAAATAGAGGACATGATTGTTTTCAATAAGCCAAATGCAACAGTGATTAGGCTTGACTACTTACCAACATCATTTCCGTTGCAAAGATGAGTATCTGCGAACCAGAAACTGCAAAACATCACAACTCAATTCTGGAATACACAGAAAGCAGAACATGTGCAAAAACAAATGATAAGAAAACTCATTGCCGTGTAACATGAAGTCATAAATTTATCGGTTCACAACTCAATTAACATATAGTCATAAAGAAGTATGTACAAAAAAAGGCCTAATGGCGATAGTTTACAGAGTCACAAGCAGCAAAGACCTAGAGCATGTGAGCCACTCAGTTCTTCTGTGTACACAAATATACAAGTCAGAACCAAAAGGGTGAATGGCAGCAAATAAACTTAGGATTAAGCCACTGCGCACTGACCCCTCTTTGTTATTTTACACGATTTCCCCATGTCTGAATCCATTATCACCACAATCTGTTCCAGGGTCTAAACCACAAGGAGATTCATACCATTTAGGATTTTCAGGGTAAAAACTGTCAACTTGCAAAGCAACAAGGCTGTCTGTCTCCATTGTGTCATCATGCCTCACGGGCTTTATCAGTTTGCTGTCCTCATGATTGAGTACGGATTTTTCATCAAAACCACTACATTTCAGCCATTTCTCAGGTTTACAAGTCTCACCCAGAAGATCCTTCTCATTCCTGCAATCTGCCCTGATCTGATCCCAAGAAGCAACATCTCCAAGTGTTCGGCCGAAACTGTCATCATCATCTTCAATTAAATCTGTATCCTTGCCATCCCCATAAATCCTTTGATGATGACTCCAATCTGCTAAATCATTCTCTCCCACCAATACATCATCAGACTGCAGCTTATCAGAAAGCAACCCTGTTGATTTCGACTCATAAGCTCCTACACTTCTGACTTTATTCAGTATATCAAACAACTCTTGGGACACTGAACCTAGTAGCTCCGGTGGGATTTTCGCCATTTTCCCTTCAAGCAGCCCGACTTCATTTCTCAATTCCTTAACTTGTTGCAACACAGAAGACTGCATATCTCCATCATCCTTCCCCATGTATGCAAATTTCTCATTCTCTGCTTCTTCGCTCATCCCATAAACCATATCCTGTTCCATCAATAACCCACCTTTATGTCCAACAACTCTGTGCATTATCCTTGCGTTACCATCCAACGGCCCTGGCTCATGCCCCGAATGCACTGCATACAGTTTAAACACAGCCATTCCCTCTTCTTGATACACAAAAGTTTTCTCTTTCTCATTATAGTTCGAAATGGGCACGATCGCTCTTATCCGAAATCCACATCCACATCGCTTCGAAGCATAAGGTTCTCTCTTCAAATTCCTCGATTTCTTCGACGCAGAGGCAGGCTCCCCTGCCCGATGACACGCATAATCCTTAACCTCCGCCATAAACGGCTTATACCTAATATACTTTTGCCTTATACACAAAACAACCTTGTATTTGGTTGCCAATTGTTGCAACTTATTCGGCACCTCTTTCGCAGGCACATCAAACGACTCCGTGTACTCAAACCTACGCCTTTTCGAACGTAAACCCCCAGACCCGTTGGAATCCAAACAAACAGGACACTCAGCCACACAAACCCTAATATAAGACTCAGGTATCCCATAAAACTTAGCACCTACAGTCCACACTTGCTTAATCCTCTCAATCGTCTCCTTTAACCCTAGGTGCTTCAAATCAGCATCGCCATGGAAACTCATAACAATATCTTGCCACTGACTAACATGAGAAACGAACTGATTATTGGAATTGTTCTTGAAGCAAAGGAATTTGTTACCGTGGTCGCCGACGTGAACACTGAGCTTGTCCTGAATCCGCTTCCATCCGGTGAGGTACGCGGTGTCCTCGTTCCGGTCCTTCCACACCGACCGCCAGCTGGAGAGCACCGCGTGCGGCGTCGCCGCCCTGATCTCGTCGGGAGTGGCGAGGCGGCCGTCGAGGATGCACCGGATCATCAGCGAGTGTGAACCTAGGTTAAACGTGTAGAACTGAGACGATATGTGAGGCTCCGGATTGACGTATTGAAACCTAGGGCTTGAATTCGAATTCTTCATCTCCGGCTGAACTCCGCCTTCGGCATCGGAAGGCGTGGAATCGTCCTCGTCTTCGTCGCGAAAGAAGTCGAATTCCGACATTGGAGGAAGGCAGAACTCCGGCGCCGGCGTGTGGTGGTGGTGGTGGTCGTCGTGGTCGTCGTGATCTAGAATCAACGGCGGAGGATCGGCGATCGGTTGGAGATGATGATGGAAGAGATCTTCTTCGACCTTGCTTCCATTCATGGCTACTGAATTTGATAATTGTCTGAAAGTTGGAATGAAGAAGAAGAAGAAGAAGAAGAAGAAAGAAAGAAGACAAGGAAGGTTCAGTGTACCTCTGGCTCTGACATGATGGAGGGTTTCAAAGACTCTCCTCCTCCTTTCTATCCAATAAAAAACAAAAGTGGACATTACCTATTTGGTCCCTTTACTTTATTTATTACTACTGATACGACACGTATCGTATGCAATTCTAACGTAGATTTGGTTTCTGATGTTAACGTCTGTTCAATAAGTCTGTTAAATAAGAGGGAGAAATGATAATTTTTGGCGTTTTTTTGTATTATTATTGGTTATTACTTTTTTCAAATAACAAGGACCGAATCGGTAGAAACTCAAATTCATAATCATGTGTCGTGGGCCTGAAACGCCATATGCATCGACGAGTTTCACCTTTCCGATCAATGATGAATTCCGACACCATCTTTGGCAACATGTCGCCACCGCTAGTCCCTGCACCATCCCTTTGAATGGGTGATCTTTGTTCCATCCCACCTCCAATTTCTCAATTATGACATTTTTGTAATTATTTGTTTTTGAAGGCTTTTAAGCCGATGATCTTCTTCCATCTCACTTTGACTAACAAACCTTCATCAGCAAGTTTAAATTAAATCAACATTGAAGAAGACGTCGGAGAAGAAAAAAATCAAAAAAAGTCGGGTCTGTTGGTTTTGCTAACTAGACGTTGGATAAAAACTCTAGCAGCCTCGTCCTTTTTGTGCAAATCTTGTGGTTAGAATAAGCTCTATCTAGGGAGGGAGGGAGGGAGGGGAGAGATATGGAGGTTGGTGATTGACAGCGGTGATAGAAGTTCAATGGCCTAAAGATAATGATTGTTGATAGTGAGAGAGAAGATGAAGGTCGGTACGTTTTCCTGTGATGGAGGTGGTCGTGGCTTGCCAATGATGGAGTGATGGAGTTGGTCGTGGGTGTATTGGCGATGGAATGGTGGAGGTGGTCATTAACCATCGCAAACCACATCATCATTTAGCCACCACCAGCTTGCACCCCACCACCAATTTCCACATTGATTTAGTTCCATCGATGGCTTCTCATGTCTTATAGATATGTTCCATAGATTTAGATCTACAATTTCTGACGATTTACTTCCATTGATTTGGTTTTAGATTTTGAATCAGATTTTCTATTTTTGGTTTTAGATTTAAGATTCTGATTTTAGGGTTTGATCTATGTTTTTGATTGTCGAAATATTCATCAAATAATATTGTTGGTCTCTCGTATTTTTATATTTTGTTGTTCTTCATTTGGATAAATCTTTTATTGTTCTTCTTGAAGAAGCTGAAGTATTTAAATCTTTTGTTGTTCTTCATTTAGATAAATCTTTTGTTGTTCTTCATTTGGATAAATCTTTTATTGTTCTTCTTGAAGAAGCTGAAGTATTTAAATATTTTGTTGTTCTTCATTTAGATAAATCTTTTGTTGTTCTTCATTTAGATAAATCTTTTGTTATTCTTCTTGAAGAGGATGAGGATTCGATAAAGGTAAATAGAAAAATTGAAAAGGAGAAAATAATAAAAAGACAAAATTAACCTTGTCTTTAACGAAGATATTTAATGGATGTTTCGTAAGAATCTGCATACTTAAAGGTTTCTTATGTAATAAATGAAGTTAAGAGACCATATTCATAATTTTTTACTTAGCATACGGACGAAAGCTATAATTTACTCAAAAACTAAACAATAAACTTTCTTGCCACACAATTCATATAATCTTTTTTTGGTGATTTTTTTTAATTCAATGTTTTTTGTTGTATAATATTTTTTATTTTATATATTTTAAATTCATTTAAAAAGGCTTTCGACAACGTGGAATCTGGTAATAAAGATGAGTTTGGTGTGACATGATATAGTGTATCAATAGATATATAACCACGTGAATCATAAGATTGAGTCACAGATCCAACTTAACACCCTACAAAGACCAACGTTCAGGTTTTCAAGATTCTCAATCTCTCATCTTTAGTGGAGACAAATAGTATATGAAGGGGGAGTTCATTAACACCCGAAGCTACTTTATTCTCACCTCCAAAGAAAAGGCTCGTAAGTTGTATAATCATAACATGAGCTATAAGAGACCTATGATGGTTGGAAGGTCTATTAAGACTTGAAATTTATCCTAGATCTTTTTAATCCCTTTAGTAGAGAATTCTCAGCCTTTGTTTTAGAAACCGAGTTCTCACAAACTCTGATAGATAGAACATCCATGCATTTGTTCTTAATCTCTTTCCCTCAACCATACCACGTATCCCCACTTTCTTGTTTTTCAAGCATTAAAACCCAACGCTATATCGAGTGCTTACTCGAGTTCTCCTTTCTCTCGCTCTAACAATAAACTAAATTACCCACTCACCTCTCCCATTAGGAAACAGGATTGATTACCTTTCTTTTTCCAAATAGCGATATTTTTATATTATAATGTTTGATAAATTTTGTTTTTTAGTCAAAACAACTATATCTGGAAAGCAAGTAAAGGTTCATTGTAATGAAACCGTTTATCTACCAATGAATGTCTAGCCCAGCGGTGGTAGGTAACATCCTTGCGCTTGCCTTGAAAGATAGGTTGGCGCGGGTTCGAGCCCTGCTTGGTACAAAAAAGGCCAAAGGCCTTATAGACCTCTTCTGTGGTATCCAGCTCTTGACCGGTCTTCGGGTCGGTTCAGGGGCGAGTCCATGGGTTGGCTTTCGGGTCGGCTCATGGGTGCGGGGGATTAGTCGGTGCCCGTATGGATCCGGATACCCCCGGAACGTGTGTGTGAGTTAAAATGTCGTTCAAAAAAAAATGAAACCGTTTATCTAATATATGTGTAAAATACACAACAGGTTCAAGTTTGAATCCTATTAAAGATGGACTTGAAACATTCCACTAGCCTCATCCCATGGGTCATACTAAAATTGTCTCCCACATGTGTGGTTCCCAAGGGGCGGTTTGTAGGGCCACTCGGGGTTCACAATAATAAACGGTTTGCATGTAATTTGATTCTATATATTGAGCGTTAATTTAATGGTGCGTGCAAAACCATGACAATATGGCTTGTCATCACTACATTTTAGGATGCGATGATCAATCTATTATTTATTTGAAGGGGTACACTAATCGACTCCATATACTACAAGAAAGTTGGTTTTCTTGGGAAGGAATTGTTTTGGAAGGGTTACCTAAGATGCATTTTAGAGAAGGAATGAGACAACTGAGGAACCATTCCATATATAGTGGTTCCTAAGATGGTGTGGTTCCAATTAAAACACCACCCACATGCTCTTGAATACGTGATTTACCTCTTTCATAATAGCCGTGTGACCACTACGTTGAGGCCATTACAAGGGACGACGTCAACGCCCTTTTTGAAGAGTAAATTGGAGTTTGTGGTTTAGGTCACAAAAATCATTTACTTGATTATTGTTTATCATTTACCAATATCACCATTAAATACAGACAAAATGAGAAACGAGAATAACACATTAATGATATCCTTTCTAAGGAGAGATCACACAATTTCAGCAAAATATAATCATATCATTATATCATCGCTTCATGGAACAAGAGCCTTAGACAACCTACAAGACATGGATAGATCATTTGGCACATTTTCAAATTTACACTTAACTTAAAAATATATTGTGATAGGTTGTACAACACATTGTTTTTGTTCACAATGAAATAAAAATAATTAAGAGAAGAAATAAAAATATGATGATTTAGAGTGGTTTGGTATATCATGTCTAGTCTGTATTTCCCAAGCCCTTTCGATACAAATAGAAGTCATTTTTTAGTACAAGAAAAATATAAGTATTTCTTTCTTTGCTTTTTAAACAAAAAGCTAAAATGTAGATTAACACACCAAATAAAACCAATTACAAGAAAATTTTGAACATTAAATTCTCACTTTTGGCTAGAGTGTTATTTTAGCAATGAATGTTCTTGAGATTGAAATATTATTGAAGATTTGAACATTGCAAGAAAGTCTATGAAATGCTTGAAAGAAGCATTTAATTTAGTCGAGAGTTGAGAATTTTTTTTGTATATTTTAAGATTTTTGTGTGGACTCCTAACAAAATATTAGTTGAAAAAGTTTGAAGAAATAATAAAAATATGCTATTTACATGTTGAAAAACACTTCTAAGCTTAAAATATCATAAGATGAAAATCAATTCGGGTTTGTTTTCAATAATCAATTATTCATTGTAAATATTATGAATAAAAAATAATTCAAAAGCTGGATACGTAAAAGATAAGCTAAATAAAAAAGGGTTTTTTGGATCAAAATTGTGGGAAAAATATATATATTTATTGTCACCCTATTATATAACATATACATTTACCAGACACATCGACCCGACCCACCCTACAACCCCCTTTAATCCTCTCTTCAACCCTATTATATAACATATATCGTATATTGGTTTAAATATGTTAAAGTGTAGGTAGCTACGGTTCATAAACAATGTTTTGACTTCCTGGTAATTGTTAATATTATTAAAATCTTTTAAAATTAAATTTTTTGAACTTTTGATTTTTTAAATCTTTTATAAATCCATGTTACTATTTACGATCAAATTCATCACAGTTTATAACCCAGCGTGAAGCCCGGGCACTTAATAGGTAATTCCTCTAAAATATTGTTCACAACAATGGACCTTTACAATATTAACAAAACTTCGCGCAGCGAAGCGCGGGCAAACCCCCTCGTTAAAATACAAAACACTAGCAAACATTAAATCATCAAAATCACAAAAATATATCAAAATGTAATAGAATTTGTCTAAGTGGCTAATTATAATGTGACCATAAATCTTTTTCTATAGTAAGCTATGTTTTATTCTACGTGGTTTGTTAAAAATTATAACTTTTATAACTGTTCATGTAACAGTCGTACTTTTCGTAAATAAGAATCTCGCCTCTCTTGTCTCATACTTTTGTTTGTCCTTAAAATCCCGGGTCCAGATGCTTAACTGTTCATGGCACTATAGCCCGCGTGTACCAGATGCTTAAATTCACCATTTCAGCCTTTTCTTCTCACTTCTCACCCACAACTTCATCTCTCTTCTTCTCCCTTCTTTGAAAACGATTTTAGGGCTATGGATGCTCCATCTCCATATGATTCCATGAACCAATCTTCAAGCTAGCAAGTTATGATAGCTAAACCTTCTTCACCTCTTTCACCTTAAGCTTCCATTTCCACCATTGGAGAGTTCTTCATTTTAGGGCTTTCATCCAAGATCTTGAAGGGGTAAGTCTTATCTATAGTTTTAAGTGTAAATCTAGTAATATATGTTGTAGATCTGAACTAATCTAAGAGTATTAACCTTTTATCAGTTGAGGTGGTCATCTAAGCAACTAATCTAGGGTTTCATAAGATTTGGGGTTTTTGGCTTTATAAGCCCTAAAGTGAGTTTCTAAACCTTTTGTTAAAACTGGGTACACATCATCTTGCTTGTTTAACATGCTATTCATGATTTACGCAACAAGTTGTATTTTGGGATGAAATGTGTAAATTGATAAATTGTGGAAAGGTCATGAATAAATCCTTGAATGTTATGTGGTGTCTATTATGATGATGAGGCACTTGGATTTTATGTATGACATGGTATAACCTGTGAAAGGTTGGATTGTTGATAATAAATGGCATGGTTTAATACGTAGAGGTAACTAGACTCTACCGGGGAATAATAAACATGAATTACACAAAGTGACACTGGTCAAAAGGTGTGCACCTACGTCTATATTTGGGATAAAATTGAATGAAGTGGCACTAGTCAAATGGTGTGCACTTTCAAGTTTACACGAGTTCGACTCAGTCTTGGGTGACACTAGTCAAAAGG
>JARYMX010000204.1:30000-50463 GCA_030169165.1 Centaurea solstitialis | reverse complement strand
ATTGCCCCCGAATGGGACATGCCTGACCTTGTTCGGGCAGTGATAGACGAAGAAACGCTAGGCAGCCCAAGCTATAGCTATATGCGGGCTGCCTACTATGATGCCATGTTGCATGGGCATGATAGTTGGTTATGTCAAGAAGTCTTTGACTTTCTGGATATAACCCGTTTCTAGTTCAAATTCGTGGGTCTTTTTTCTTTTTCCTTTTTTTTCGTACTGGAGTTCTAACATTTTAATTTCTCTTGCATTCTACGTTCCCGAAACGGATCCTATCAAATATTTCACATTTTCTATGATCATCTCTATTTCAGGTATTCGGGGAATCCTCCTTAATAGACGAAATATTCCTATTATGTCAATGCCAATTGAATCAATGTTATTAGCTGTGAATTCGAACTTTTTGGTATTTTCCGTTTCTTCGGATGATATGATGGGTCAATCATTTGCTTCATTGGTTCCAACGGTGGCAGCTGCGGAATCTGCTATTGGGTTAGCCATTTTCGTTATTACTTTCCGAGTCCGAGGGACTATTGCTGTAGAATCTATTAATAGCATTCAAGGTTAAACATGACTCCTAGAGAGTTACCAAAATACGAAGTTCTCTTTTCGTTCTCTTCTTTCTTTTTTATTTTTACTTGGTTGGCAGGGTCAGGGCCTTTCTCGCTGGGCGAGCGCATCCGATTCTAAAGTCCTTTCCTAAACCACTTCCCGTTCAGTTGCTGAAAGATAGAGAGAAGGCTTTCTAAATGAGATTGAGTTCCACGAATATGCAGGCTAGAAAGATGCTATTTGCTGCTATTCTATCTATTTGTGCATCAAGTTCGAAGAAGATCTCAATCTATAATGAAGAAATGATAGTAGCTCGTTGTTTTATAGGCTTTATCATATTCAGTCGGAAGAGTTTAGGTAAGACTTTCAAAGTGACTCTCGACGGGAGAATCCAGGCTATTCAGGAAGAATCACAGCAATTCCTCAATCCTAACGAAGTAGTTCCTCCGGAATCCAATGAACAACAACGATTACTTAGGATCAGCTTGCGAATTTGTGGCACCGTAGTAGAATCATTACCAATGGCGCGCAGTGCGCCTAAGTGCGAAAAGACAGTGCAAGCTTTGTTATGCCGAAACCTAAATGTTAAGTCAGCAACACTTCCAAATGCCACTTCTTCCCGTCGCATCCGTCTTCAGGACGATCTAGTCACAGGTTTTCACTTCTCAGTGAGTGAAAGATTTGTCCCCGGGTCTACGTTGAAAGCTTCTATAGTAGAACTCATTCGGGAGGGCTTGGTGGTCTTAAGAATGGTTCGGGTGGGGGCTGAATAAAGAAGACGAATAGAATTGAATTCATGTTCATGCTAACAGAAGAGCGGATCCAATACCAAGACGACTTCTTGGGAAAGAAGTGCAGCAAGTACTTTAGGAATTTGGGGATTTCATGCCCCACGAGTGAGTTGCCATGTGCCCCCTAGGAGGCCAGTCTACCACAAGATCAAGTTGGAGCCTGGAGCCAAAGCCCCTTAACTTACTTAGAGCGGGGCTGGGTTTAGCAGATGGCCCCCCCAACTAGCATCTATTAGTTAAGGGGCTTGGTTGAACTCAGGAAAGAATTTAAGGAAGTCATTTTTTCCTATTTATATTCCAGCCTCCAAGGCTCTTTTTCCCTATCTTGCTGGGGAAAAGGTTGGGGAGCCCTTGTTTTATTCCAGAAAAAGCGGGAGCCTTGGGCATTGATTATTGGGCGCTCAACAAGGTAACCTAACCATCAAGAACAAGTATCCACTTTGATTGCATGCAGACGCATATCCTTTCCCGTTCGCGTCTTTTGTCTAAACTGGAATCTGTGGTGAAAGATAAAAAGATTTTCAGGTATCATCCTTTCTTCACTCGCCCATTATAGACAAGACTGGGAAAGATTGGTCGTCTAAGGAAGGAATACCAACTATTGATTTTAGAGCTCCCGTCTTATTCAATTTTTTTTTAGATGAATTTGACCGAGCTTTCGAAGAACAGTTTCCAAAAATGCCACACGCTCGTTATGATTATGAAATTTGCATTCCTCTTGGGATTGGAAAATGGAAGGAATTTCATGTACCCAAATGGGAGGAGTTATTGAATGGACTAGGTCTTGTTGGAAAGGTTTTCTGTTTAGTCCCAGGGGGCGACCCAGTTACTTGTATTGGGGCTTTCATATCTGTGGACGATAATGGCTTTATTCAGATTATTGAAACCGGTTCTTTGGAATAGTTGTTTTTGATAAGGGCTTAGTTACATTTTGTGTTCAAATATGCATATCTTTATACCTACTTTTCGACCCAAGACCTTACCTTAATCACCGGAAAACCCCTTTTTTTATTTCAAGCTCAGTGGTAGAGCGGTCGGCTGGTAACTGACTAGTCGGGCGTAGGTTCGAATCCTACTTGAAAAGCTTCCCTGGACTTTTTTGACTCTCTGCTTACTCCAGCCGTAAGTAAACTCGTAGAATGGGATGTCATCCACTGACTCCTAATTGCGAGAAGAGAATTTCCCTCCTAAGTCATCGAAAAAGAGGAGGCCTAGCTATGAAAAGGCTCCACGGATGACTGGGGCTTAGGGCAAAAGAAAAGGAAGATCGTCTTGACTCTCTTAACTATGGGAAAATAGTTAGAATGTAAACGAAACAAATGCTTCACTCTCTCAGTATTTTGACAAGAGGGGATCCGCCGAGTTGATTGAGTTGTCCTCTCAAAAGAAGAGACTGGCTAGAGATCTCTTTATCAAAATCTTTGGAACAAATGGTTGCCCTTGAAAATGGGTGTTTTTTTGTGGAAACTAATACTAATTAAGAATGCCATTGCTGTTGATAGCAGTTTTCCCAGGTTTGGAATTCATTTTGCCTCCAAATGTGTTTGCTGTTCCTCTCCTTGCATAGAAAGAGTGGATCACCTCTCTCAAAGTGATATTGCTAGGATAGATAATAGGGTCTCATTTCCCAGTCTCAATGTGGATTTCTTTTATAAAGCTCCTCTCTTCACCATCTTTTGGCTTCCTGGTTTAATGGTGCCAAATCAAAATCACAGTGTGGCTTTCTTAGGATCATGCTAGTGAGTTGTGCTTGCTGGGAAAGGGCATTTTTCTTTATCGAAATTATCTCATGTCTTTAGGGGGGGCAACAAAGCTGCAGATTGTTTGGCTGCTTATGGTCATACTCATTCAGACTCCATTTTATTTAATAGCTTAGGGTCTCTTCCTTTTGATTCTAAAAAGCCTGTTCATAGCCAAGGCATGTTCTTTTTTAGAGCTCCCTAGCTTGTTTTGATGTTCAGGGGTAAGGCCTTTATGTCCCCCCTTGTCTTTTATTTTTTTGCAATAAATAGCGAAAGCGAGACGATAGTTCTCTGTCGGGTGAGAGAAGAGATAGAGCACGGTATTCTCACGGGCCGAAGTGCAAAGCCCGGTAGCCTATCCTTAGTTCGGAAGGAAGCCCCCTATGGTCCAAATCAAGTTGCTACTTTCCCTCTGCGCTTATAAGTAGATAAGGTCAGACTTTGCTTGCTCTGAGACATCTTGAAAAGGGAAATCCAATATCAAAATGGAAATGTTTGAAATTGCTCCTTGACCCAAGAAAGGAACGAACGGGATTCGGAGCTTGCTGACCCTTATACACAGATGGGGGATATAGAGAAAATGGTTATTCCTACATCACAACCTAAAAATCTTGACCCAATCATTGCGGGTATCCTTGAGGAGGGCCGGAAGTACCTTCCTACAAACAGAGTGGAGTGGTAAAGGCGAATGAGCCGGTTTACCCAATTAGGAACAAAAGCATGAAATTGCTTGATGGTTCTTGGTTTACGAGAATTTATTATGCTGATGGTCTATCTACAATCATCCCCTATGCCCCAATTCGATCTGATTCAGGGCAGGAGCAGGCCGTGTATTATCTCAGCAGGGTCTTACAGGGCCCTAAGAAGAATTATTCGCCGATCGAGAAGATGTGCTTATCGCTCTACTTTGCAGCAACCAAGCTCCGACACTACTTCCTTTCCACAACAGTGTTGGTAATTGCTCGAACGGACCTGATTAAGTATATGCTGACCAGACCCGTGTTGAAGGGGATAATTGGGAAGTGGATCCTAGGGCTATCCGAGTTAACTTTTCGGTACGTTCCTATGAAGGCGGTCAAAGGACAGGCATTTGCAGACTTCTTGGCAGATCATGCCATGAATGTTTTCGAACCAGTGGAGCTCGATGAAGAAGTCCTCGCCTTTGCAGAGGTGGTTCCATGGACTCTCTACTTCGATGGATCTAGCACTTTGGGGGCTGCAGGGGCCGGAGTGGTATTAATATCACCTTCAGGCCAGGCAAGCTGCTAAAAGATTGAAGTTTCAAACCTGGCGGTATCACCGTTTAGGAAAAACTGCTTTCGTGCGGTCTCTTTCTTTTTCGGATGAAGGTGAGTGGCAAAGTCTGGTTCAACTAAGGAGTAGGTCGTCCTATCTGATAGAGCGGGTAATGCTCAAATTCTTTTTTCTTGGGGTTGACGCCGAGAAAGACTAAAGACGGGAGAGCACGCACAGACATCCTCGGGAAAGCACTAATGAACTACGCCATCCCTGACACTTATGCGGTGAGATACCAACCATCCGATATCGCCCACAAAGCTAAGAGGCCACTGGCACCGAATAATACCCATAAAGAACGCTAACCGCCACCGGCATCTGATGCCATCCGATAAGGGAGAACTCTTTCGGCAAAGAATTTTACCAAAAAGCCCGATTCGAATCATTATGCTCGATAAAAGGAAAAAGGGAAAAATAGAAAACAGCACTACTGCTAGTAAGATAGCGACCCAGGCAAGCGCCAAAGAAAGAAGGGGGCACAAGCAAGCGCAAGAATCAAAGCAGGGCAGGATCGAAGAGCTTAGACAGCAAGCAAGCGAGAAGGAATCCCTCAAAGGCACTGAGGCAAGGTCTTTCACGCATGTCGCTTCGACGCGCGCTAAGACAACCACTCATGTCTACTTCTAATGCGCACGAACCAGAGCTATCTCCCGGGAACCCCTTCCCTAGTAAAGAGGTACTGACCATCGGTTCTATCGTGCCCCAGTGAACGATAGCCTCGGATAGACTAAGGATCTTAGGTGAGACCTAGAGTGCAGCCAACTAAACGCCAAATAAATCGGAATAAAACTTCCACATCTGAGATTCCATGTGTGACTAACTCAATTGGGAAATGCCCCTCTTGTACGCTAACGTTCTAGGATGGCAGGGTTGGTAAAACTCTCCTTGATAAATCGAGTATGGAGAGCTCGGGTGGGGCATCAACCACTGGTTGCGGGCCTGTCGAGATGCTTCCTTGCAGAACCCGGCTGTAACTCAATAGAGTGAGTAGGAAACCTTGTAAAGGCGAGCAGGAGAATATAGATCGGTCTGTCTTGTCTTAGACTAGCCCTACTCCATCTTGGCTATCTTGAGCTTATGAATAAGCTTTTCATTTTCTGCTTACTACTAGGGCTTCCAAATTCCTACGCCGGGTCTCATAGCCCCTGTGACCTTCACTTCACAGCCTGATTAATGCACTTTAAAAGCGCACTTCTATAAACAACTTCCAGAGAGAAGCGAACGAGGTCTTCGCCCACCGCGACCATCCTCCAGGAGTGCGAGACAACCGGACCGCTAAACAGTTCCTCGAGGGTAACCCAAGGGGAAAGTGCGGTAAGGTGATACCATTTAAGGTAGTTTAACCACTGGCGCATCCATCCATAAAGGAGAGAGTACTCCAGGAAATCTCTAGATTCCTCAGTCTCGAACAGCTCATCGGGAGGCAATACCAGCTCCCGGGGCTTAAGTTTGGCTCGAAGGAGTCTCACCAAACGCCCATGAGCTTCTGGACTGAGTGGTCGTCCCTTACCCAACCAGAAATCAAGCGGGTAAGAAGGAGAGAGCAATTTTAGCCCCATAACCCCAAGACGGGAATACCGCCTCGGGCGCCTATGGTCTAGCCTTGCAAGAACACGATATCCAGCTCCACCCAGCCTACAAAGCAGACGGAAATCACGCACCGAATAAAGGTGAGCAACAGCCATCAACCCGTAGGGGTGGAAAGTGTTTAATAACGCTTTAATGGATACCGGGGAGAGATCGACTGTCAAATCTCGAACCCTAAAGTTATTCGTGAATTCCGCGGAGCCACTCCTTGATATTAGTGATTTATCTTTCGAAATAACCACCTGCAGGAGGTCAAGGGGCTCCTTGTAACGGGTCGCGACATTCTCATCCGCGATTACTACGTCATCCCCGAGGACGGCGTAGTTGGTAAACACCCTTCCCGGGTACACAAGTTCTGCGCACCACCAAATAATTAGGTGGTGGGACAACGCGAAAAGAGGCCATGCGCCAAGATAGCCCAACAGGTACCCACTCAGAAATCTGACAGTAGAGCCCGGGGTCGTCACCCACGGGACATCAAATTCACCACCAGATAACAGGAAACTAACCGCTTCGGAGAAATCCTGGTCGAATAACTTGGATACAACCCTCTCAAGAAACACGATCGGCCACCTATCGGTGGCAGACCGCGGATCAAAAGAGAAGCAGACCCGCGAACCAACAAGCAAGTCGAGAGGCTTTGTTTGATTAAATGTACCGTCCATAGGTATACTACTACGCAGAGTATCTGCTGAAGAAGAAGGCTAGCTATACAAGGGAATCCCTCTATATATGAAAAATCAATGTACATCGGCCCTTTCCTTACCCCGGCGGTCTACCTTTCTTAAGGCCCTCAAACTACTTTATAAAGAGCATATGAAAGCCGGGGACTCCCGGTTGATCTTCTTCCGACTTCTCCTTTGAAGTCTAGCTCTGTTCTTTCTCAAGAACTCACTCCAGCATCTGAAAAATCTAACTGAACAGTCTTCGCTACTTCGTGCCGCAACTTGGAAGTCTAGCTACCTATCCGTCTCCACCTCTGGCAATAGATCTATCCCACTCTGTCCAAGCAGTCGAGTTTCGCTTCTTTCCTGTAAGTCAGTCGATCTTGATTTGTTCTCCTCTCCCTTTCGGTAGAGATCTGAACTCTATGATTCGATTCTTTATTCTATTCTCGAATTTAGCTTTATCAAATAACTGAGGATTCGAACTGAATAAGAGAGAGCGAAAGACTTTCCGCGTAAGAGCTCTTCAAACCTTGTCCTATCGAAGCTGCGCTGATACTCCTGGAAGTGTAAATGGTTTTAAAGAAGAATCATATATGAGAGAGAAAAGATTTGGCCAAAAGGATAGCCAAGAAAGATGCCTGCTTCGGCACGGGGATCCTCTGTTTTCTTTATGCCTAGTGGGCTTGTGATTGTGGGAAAAGCAAAGGCAGCCACAGGGGGATAAGAATAAGTGGGCTTAGTATAAAACTTCTGGAGAAGACTTTTCCAGAGAGCATGGGTGTAGGCATTTTTTTGATTCAATAGGAAGTTGTGAGAATGCATTTTCCCCAAAAAAAGAAAGGGATAAAGGTGCGAAGCGGATTGCTTCATTTTTTTCATGAAGCATGAATATAGTTAATAAAAAAAGATGAGACAGAGTCCACAAGGACAGCTTTCTTTATATTAGATGCCAGCCTTATAGAAGATGCGACTAGCGCATTGTACTGGCCGTAGGGGACTCAAGCCTTCGTCGATTGAGAGGAGCCCCTCGCCTCACTCGGAAACTCTTATCACGACCTCTCTCATGTATAAGGGGAAGGCTCACCGAGATGATCAAAGGCTGCCCAGAGGCAGGGGCGGAGACTAGACTAGCTTTCCAGGATAAAGAATGCAACCAAGATAGGGATGAATGACTCTACTGACAAGTTACGGGATACGAGCGTCATCCCCACCCCTGCTTATACAGAACCAGCTCAATTACATAGACCCTGCAGCGAGTTGGTTAGGAGGAAAGGAAGCGAGTGACTCCCGGTCTTATTTAAAGAGAGTGAAATGAGCCATTAGCTCTGGGAAAGAAGGAAGAGAAAGGGAAGGAATCACTATAGTTACTCAAAAGGTTCGGAATCGAATCCGTTCAAGTTGAAGAAGCTGTGAAAAAAGAAGAAGCTCTTGTCACTTTCGGTGTAAGCGCAGTTGGAGGAAGGGGAGATGGGATGAGTGAGGGTGAAATTCTTTTCCGGGAAGAAAGGTAAGGTGCGGAGCGGCAATCAAGATGGCAAGGAAAGTAATTGATAGAAAGATTGCTACTAACGCTTCGCTAATGAGAGTTGGGAGTTGGCTTACGTTCCTCTGTTAAATAGCTCCGATTCTATCCGAATAAGGGATAAATAGAAAGAACTGGGTAAGGCTGAACTCTTCTTTTCTGGTAGTAGTAATGCTAAAGTCTCTTTTTCCTCGGTAAGCATTATCCGTGAAATGACTCATTTCAATTACTGTTTTCACTCCAAAAGAAAGAGAAAGACTCGGGGAAGGGCAGACTGGCGGGAAGGGTGGTACTAAATTGAATTGAGTCCCGATATCCTTCGAAAGTACCTTTTGATAACCTTTTCTCATGCAGAACAGAGAAAGGTTAGTCAGACTGAGGGCGGAAAAAGAAGTTTGACTTTTTTTTTTTTCATATGCTCTTGCGATGCGTACCTGATACAGAGAAATCTTTGCCGCAGCACGAAGCCGTAGTTCATCCAAAGACTACAATTCCATACGTGACAGACAGAATTCAGGAAAGCTTGAAAGGTAACAAGGTAGTTATGAAGTCAACAGAGATGCGCGGGTTCCGTTCCCTCTGTCCGGAGGGCTTTCGCTTTATATAGAAGCCCCTCAGCACCCGTACAATCAAAAAAATGGAAATTGAATTCAGTGATTGAGATAGCGACAAGTTAAAGCTGAGAGGACGCACCCATTCCCGAATCCACTTTAATTAAAGCCTTTTCGAAGGCGCGAAAGTTCGCATTTTATCTTTTCTTCAAGCTTTCGCTTGTATTTTCATAGAGTAAGTTTAGTAATCACTCTCTAGTAAAGGCACTCGATTAGCTGGCAAAAGCGCTCTTCTTTCCATTTTCTGTGATTTGAAGATAGATATAGATAGAACTCGATCGAACTAAATGCTTTTCGTCTTATCGTATATAAGAGAAAGGTTGCTTTTAGGAGTGACCTTTCTCGATTTCAACAAAACAAGCCGATGGTGATCTCACTTTCGAAAGAGAATAGAAAGCGTACTGACTCTGACTGCTATCTACGATGCGATCAGGGGGGAATAGCGCAAGGGCTTAAGTCATCGATTCAAATCCTATCTTTTTTTCGGTATGCCGCTCCGCGAGCAAGGAGCGAGAAAACAAAGTGGGCTGTGGTGATGTCAGAATTTGCACCTATTTTTATCTATTTAGTGATCAGTCCGCTAGTTTCTTTGATCCCACTCGGTGTTCCTTTTCCATTTGCTTCCAATAGTTCGACCTATCCAGAAAAATTGTCGGCCTACGAATGTGGTTTCGATCCTTTCGGTGATGCCAGAAGTCGTTTTGATATACGATTTTATCTTGTTTCTATTTTATTTATTATCCCTGATCCGGAAGTCACCTTTTCCTTTCCTTGGGCAGTACCTCCCAACAAGATTGATCCCTTTGGATCTTGGTCCATGATGGCCTTTTTATTGATTTTGACGATTGGATCTCTCTATGAATGGAAAAGGGGTGCTTCGGATCGGGAGTAACCACTAGTGATAGGGCAAAAATCGGGGGGAAGGACAAAAGAAAGAACGATGCCTACATTAAATCAATTGATTCGTCATGGTAGAGAAGAAAAACGGCGCACGGACCGTACTCGAGCTTCGGATCAATGTCCCCAGAAGCAAGGAGTACGCCCGCGTGTACCAACGAGAACACCGAAAAAACCTAATTCAGCTCCACGTAAGATAGCCAAAGTACGGTTGAGCAATCGACATGATATATTTGCTCACATTCCGGGCGAAGGTCATAATTCGCAGGAACATTCTATAGTCTTAATAAGAGGAGGTAGAGTGAAAGATTCGCCAGGTGTGAAATCCCATTGTATTCGAGGAGTCAAGGATTTGTTGGGAATTCCGGATCGAAGAAAAGGGAGATCAAAATATGGTGCAGAAAAACCAAAATCTCTATGAATGGAAGATGCCTCTGGAACTCTTTTTCTCCAATTTTCAGTACGAAGTTACTGGCTCTAATCTAAGAAGGCAATTGCACTAATATTGGACCGGGAATAAAAAAGGGAAAAAAGTAAAGTCTAAGCGCATATGGCACGAAAAGGAAATCCGATTTCGGTAAGACTTGATCTGAATCGTAGTTCAGATTCAAGTCGGTTCAGTGAGGGCGACCGCGAAAGTCACCGAAGGGGTCAGTCTTTTCCTTCACCCCAGATTCAAAAAAAAGGCGGGGAAGGGCGTTGCAGATGTCCGGGACGGACACGACTTCTTCTAACGCTAGAAGACCACTGGAAGACACCCGGGACCAGAGCATGTCGTGAAAGAAGCACACTGGGCGGGCGTGCTTCGGCCGTGTCTCCGGGGCACAGTTGAATGTAGATATCATGAACGCGAGGTGCAGGATACCAGGCCGAGAAAGCCGGGCAACCACTCCCCTATGTGCCAATCGCTAGTGCAGCCAGGGCCCCGGCGCCCAGCTCCGCTGGAGAGGCCTCGCCTGATCTGAGAAGTGCTAATTCGGTTCGGATAGACTTCATTCAAGAACGCCGCCGCCCCCGGAATCAATAAGAAAACAAGTGCTAAGTTTCAGATCAGCGAATAAACCGAAACGAAAGAAGAGACCTTTCTCGCTCGGCGCCTAAAGCGCACTATGCTCCGCTTCAACAAATGAGAGTTTTCGGTGGAACCGGTGAACCACGCGAGCCGGTTAAATGCGTGGGACAGAGGGCTCGTAGTACCTGCTACCGCAGCTATGCGGTGGAAGGGAAGGAGCCTAAATCGACCTTTTTTCTTTGAAAAAGAAAAAAGCAGTACAAGGAGATTAGACTCTCGGATGAGACTAAGTAGCTACCGACCGTTCCGACGCGCCCTTGACCTATCTTGATTAAGACCGAAACCTATCTAATCGAAAGTGGGGTCTAGTTTAAGCTGTCAAACAAATGGCCTGGAAAGAATAACCACTAGTAGGGATATAGATGGAGTCTCGCTCAGTAAAGAGAGTTGTAGATTCGTAGAACAGGAGAAGAGCCTTGACTTTCTATTATATTAGTCCAGCACGCTAGCTGCAATCTTTCTAAAGCAAGAAGGGAGAAAGTTTACTTTGAGAAAGAAAGGCCTTCTCTTCTATTTCGATTCTAATCTTAGGAAAGGTGCGTTATCGCTTTGATTTCTCGTTAGCTAGGCTTCGATAAGGACGTATAGGCTTTACTAATAAGATAGAAAAGAAAGGGCTTTTTCATCAGGGTGCGAAGGTTTGGAACCTTATACAAACAAAGAGCGTTTTCTTTCAAATGACAACTGCCTCTTCCTGCTGCGAGGGCCTTGCACGAAACCAAACCGCCCCCCCCCGCCCGCTCAAGTACCAGTTGCTTCGCAGGTAGGCCCACTTAGGTTAGAGGGGCATTGTCCCTCAGTTCTTACCAACCCCCGGTGTCGACATGTTGTTAGCTTCAACTCGTTCGAATAAGAATCTGCAATTACCTCTGCTGTCAATTTATTATTCATTCAGGGCGCTCGGCCGGTGCTCCTTTCTCAAACCAGAACAACTCTGAACGTTAGGGAAGATAAGGGAGGATCACCTGAGCGAACTGACCGAAGGGACTTGACTTATCCGAACCGAACGATAGCGGCTTAAAGCTAAGAGCAGCGTCGCTGCTTGATCGGCGGGGAGGAGCATCTCAAAAAGTATGGGGCAAAGGATCAAAGGCTTTTACTTTGTCACCCGGGATCCACCACAGGTTGGGTTTGAGAGCCGTGTGATGGGTGACTATCCAGCACGGTTCGGAGAGCACTTTTAGTCTGCGCTGGTGAATGGAAGCCCCCCTATCAAGCAAGAAAGAAGCGGCCCACGGCGGAGTCCGCATTGACTCTATTTATTATTATGGTAAATCAGTGTATCAAGATGTCAATCTTAGATCTTATTTCGGTTCGGTACGTCCACCTACTAGACTCACCTTTGGCTTTCGTCTCGGTAGGTGTATTATTCTACATTTTCCCAAAAGAACATTCATTCATTTCTTTCTTCCCCGTCGACCACGACGACAGAAACGACGCGAAAAATCCAGACCCGGAAAGGGGAAGGGCCAGTGGTGGGCATTTGGTAAAGTCGGGCCGATCGGGTGTCTTCATTCAAGCGACGGTACAGAAGAAGAACGAAACGAAGTGAGAGGCCGGGGGGCAGGGAAAAGAGGTCGAGCCGATCAGGCTCGACGACCGGGAGAAGCAAAACGAAATCAGGATTTGGCCGAAAAAGAAGCAACGCTATGGATACCATGACCGATCACCATCGATAAAGAAGAATCTTTCTAAATCACTTCGGGTCAGCGGGGCCTTCAAGCATCCGAAATACGCCGGGCTTGTAAATGACATAGCCCTCCTAAATGACGACTCCTTCAGAAAAACGAAGTTATTCAAGTTCTTTTTCTCAAAGAAGTCAAAGAAGTCCCCCTCCGACAGCCCGACGAGTCATCCACTTAAAAGGACCCTCCCTGCGGTGCGCCCTTCCTTGAATTATTCGGTCATGCAATACTTATTGAAGACAAAGAACCAAATGCATTTCGACCCCGTCGCAGTTCTCAATCATTTCGTGGAACCGGGCGTGGTTGAACCATCTACCATGGGGGGAGCTAACGCACAGGGAAGAAGCTTAGATAAGAGAATACGTTCATCCTTACTCATAGTATAGTGCAAGTTAGGTTTGGGTATAGCAGGACTTGAACCTGCGACCATTAGGTTAAAAGCCCAATGCTCTACCAACTGAGCTATACACCCCAAAAAAGATGTAGTAGTAAATAAGGATTGGTGCGGAAAATAAAAGAGGGCGGCCCCTCTTCATCATATCATATTAGGCGCGGCTTTGTATGAGGCTCGTACTGCAGAGCAAGCGAAGAAAACGTAAGGGCGCGCGCTAGCACTCCTGCAAGAAAACGGCCTAGCTAACGCGCCCCTTATTGAAAAGTCAAGGATATTGAATGATCGATATGAGAAAGAAGCGCTCAAGCATTCGAAGAAAGCCGGCCTTACTCAACAAGCACCTTTCTTAGCTTAGTAAGGTTGCTTGTTTCCACTCATTGAAGATTCTATCTACAAAAAAAGGTCAACGGGGGGTACTAAAATGGCTCTCACTGACACCATCTACGAGAAGGTGAGGTCGTCTTTATTTCCAGCCGCCATACGGTTCGCCTTAAAGCCTTAAAGACGGAGAAGGGGAGGAGCAGTTATCTATGTAATTACCGGTCTTTGTTGGCCGGGGCGAGCACTCTCTTTTCTTTGTCAAATTCCGTCTTACCAAACAAGACTGACTTCTTACCAACCCGCGAAGGGTTGTGAGGCTGGACCAGGTACGAAGAATGAATCTATATCTGTGCACGGAAGGGCCGGCGGCCGCTCAACTGTTCGAGCGCAATGCAGTGGTATTGGTTCCGATTCGACAAAGGTAGAATGCCTGGTCGAAGGTCCAGTACAGTAGGTAGCAGGCGTGTTCGTTTTGGCTCCCGAGCGAGAACGAGAAATAGGCGATGCACCATCCTTGCTGCTACGTACGTTGACCTTGACTTGACAGATTCATCCAATTGAACCCAAACTCAAAGGAGGACCACAAGCTCGGGGCTCGACGAAAGAGAAAGTCTCGGCATTAAGAAAATGGGGTTAGCTGTGAAAGAAAGAGCCCGGCATTCATTTTTGAATGAATATTCATAGCTGAGTCTACTAAAAGAGGGACCAGCTCATCGTAGTGATTAGAGGACACCTCTGATCGTTCACCTCTAATGTGACACGTTCCCTCCCAGTTTGATCAACGGGATCAGTCGGCTAGAGAGCGGGGCTATTCTTCTTCCGAGGGGACAAAGTAGTCTCTTGTACTGACCGAACCCTCAGTTCGGAGGTCTTCGTCAACATGTTACGAAGCTCCAGTCTGGCGGTCAACTTGATGCGGGAGAGGCATGAGTGCAGTTCGATCTTGTGGTGTATTCCTTTGTAGTGAGTAGGGCCTCTTTCTCGTTGATCAGTTCGCCTCCGCTCTATTGAAAGGTCTCCATTCCTACGGCGGTTTTGTCAATGAACCCGTGGATAAGTAGGCCTTTCTTGCAGACCGATCTTCTGCCGAGTTCCTTCCTTCGTAGTCAAATCTGATGATACGCTTTGGCGATGTTACCTACCAAATAAAAGGCCTGCTAGGTGATCGAAATCGCTCAGGGAAGCTCGTCCTCTTATTGTTTGTGTCAATACTCAACTTCGTCAGTCTGGTTGAACAGCCTCCCAATGAGAGCGAGCCAAGACTTTGCTTGCTGTTTGTGTTTGTCCGCCACGACTGCTCAACCAACTGCTAAATCATGGGTTCGAATCCCATTTCCTCCGGAAACAACCCGTGGCAACCCGATATTTAAGGAAGCACAGCTAACCTAAGCGGGGGCAGAATCAATGACCCAAGGTTTGGGAGTCAAGGAACTGGAAGACAGACACGCGGTGGACTGACCTCTTTAGGCAAGAGAGGCAGTAGGAAGAGAGCCATTAGAAATAAATTCAAAATGTTCCTGATGGAGCCATGGGTAGCTAAAGTGTCTGCACTTTGATTCCCTTCCCTGTAGATATGAGAGATGGACATGGAAGGAAGTAAGAAAGTTTTGAAAGATCTGATCATATAAGGGACTGTCCAAGGGACTGCACCTCCACGGATGCTATCAAAAATTATTTTTTTTCACTCTCCACTGCTACTTTGGAGTAGCCTAATCTGTAACAAAGCATCAGACCAAAAAGGGGAGCTCTGGCTTCTGCAAATGTGTTGGTACCTGGGCCATAAAAGGTAGAAAAAGCAACCAAAGCGGAGCCCTTATAGTCCCTAATAATGCCACCACCTGCTGCCATGCCATTCCTTGAAGAACCATCTGTGTTCAACTTAAAAATACCAAAAGGAGGAGGAGCCCATTTGATCCATTTTCCTTTAGGAATATTAGGGGAGACCATAGGGATATGCATTACTTGGAAACAAATAGAATCATGAAAACCAGAAGAATGAGTGGGATAATCAAGCTGCAATAAATCCTTACACCAGTGCTTGACTTTATTGATAATAGATGAAGAAGACATAGCAACTGAATCATGAACAGATGCATTTCTAGCAAGCCAAATCTCCCAGCAACCAGAGAAGATAAAACTACCCTAAAAATCCCATTTTAGATTTGATAGAACTGCCTTGCAACCAGGTCTTAGTGAAAGCAGACATACTATCTTGAACAAAACTAGCATTAAGAACACCTTTCAAATAAGACCAAACCTGAGAGGCAGTTTCACCTTGACAAAACAAATGAAGTAAAGAATCCTGTTGATTTCTAATGCAGAAATTCAATTGAATTTAGAAGGCATTTGAAAGCCCATGTATCTGAGCCCGTCATCCATAGGAAGAGCATTCCTGAGGAATCTCCAGAAGAAGAGAATAAACCCATCTTAGGAGGAAGCCACTGGTTCCATAATAGAGACCACCAAGGACTTTTCTGGCCATGAATTCTGGAAAAATGCCAATAGGAAGCAGAGGAGAAAAGACCTGAAGGGGAATGATGCCAAACTAGTCTATCTGGGATGTCAGAATCTAGAGAGATATCTTACAAAAGAGATTGAGCCTCTGTGGATAAGCTAGGCAGAACTAAGGTAGAAAAATCAGCAGATTGAATAACTTCTCTAAAAGGAGTATTAAGATCCACATTCTGCACAGAAAAAGCACCAGCACCCCAGTTAGCCATGCTAAAGCTGATGTTACCAGCACCTACCACCCAATGAGAGTTGCCCAGAATGGTACTAACATGAGGGAAAACATTCCTCCAAACATAAGAGCTTAAATCAGAAAGAAATAGGCTTAGACACCACATCCAATGGATGACCCTATTTAGATCTCATAAACTTGCCCCAGAGAAACTGACCAACAACATAAGCCCCCGCAAGTTTGGCATGCAAAGCTTTCCTGTCTAATTACCAACCCACCCTCCTTCATGGATTTACAAATGCTGTCCCAAGCAATCCAGTGGTGCCTGTGCTCCCCATTGGAATCCCATAATAAATTAGCCATAACACTTTTCATCTTAGAAATCCCGGTCTTAGGGGGAGACCGCACTGCCAAGGTATGTATAGGAATAGGGGAAAGGACTGATTTTAAGAGAGTGAGCTTACCACCAAAAGAGAGAAACCTGGCCTTCCATCCGTCAATCCTTTTTCTGATATTCATTTCTAAATCATTAAAATATGATGTTTTTCTTCTGCCTTTGAAGATAGGGGCATCAAAATACACAATAGGGGACTCTTGAACTGAAAACCAGTCCAATGATGAATTAAAGTAAAGACCCAATATTTGTGTTTTTTGAAGAGCAGAGAAAGCGAACTTCTTTTGAATCAAATCAAAGCATATAAGAAGTGGAGAACACCTTTTGGATTTTTTATAATTTGAAAGGCAACTAGTGCTCTTTGAGGAGAAGGGCTTGTTGTCGAACGAGATGGGGGGCTTTTTTCCTTCTTAGTAACGGTCTTACTCTATAAAATGACTTTTTGAATAAGCTATTAAGGTTAGGAATCGACGAATAGGTTCTGAAAGTGAATCAGATCTGGGCTGTTCGGGGGAGCAATTCCCCTTCCCTTCCTTTGGAGAGTTACGAGTTGCTGCTGAAGGACTTTCTTTTGCTGATGATGTGGTTTCTGTTGCTTTTGCAGAACTGAGATCCCTTCCAATAGCTACTGTTGCTACTGCTGTTCTTTTAGTTCCTTTAGCTGGAGAGGAACTTCTACCACTTTTAACGAAATCCCTCAGTGCGGGAACCGCTTTAGCTGCCACTCTAACAGCGTAACCAAGAGCCTATTACTTTGAGAAAGATGAATTTATACTTACCAGTGGTAAGCAAATTTACACCTGAACTCGCATCGAAGGAAAGAAATCCGAAAAATGCCTATTTGTCCTGGGTAGATAAAAAGTTGCACTGAAAACTGCAGCATATTATTCGATGTCATTGTCGTGTCAGCCAAGCGAAAAGTTTGAATGAAGGCCATGTCTTTTGCCGATGGAGTTGCATTTCGAGTGGAAGTTGGAGTGGTTTTCTAGCCCTAGGCTAGACTAGTTTGCCGCCCATTTCCCTTCGAGCTAGTTGCTTTCTTTCGCCCTATCAGTCCTATCCCCTTGCAGCCCTTGGGATGAAGCAGCGTGAGCTCTTTTCTACCCAAAAAAGGATATTTCCAGCTGGGCAGTTTGAGCTTTTGATGTTGATGTAAGCAAGTGAGCGAGCCTGTGAAAAAGCCATCAGGGTCAAGTGCCTAAGCTAATGGAATCTCCAGTTTTTGTGCTAGTAGTTGCATCTGTCTAAGTAGTAGTTGCCCATCCAATTCAAGTGCTTTCCTATGGCTAAGGAGTCTTTGTCTACGGATAAGAAGTGGTTTACTATTCTTAAGTAGTAATTGCCTCCGCATAACCAGTAGTTGCATACCCAAAAGGAGCATCCATAATTAGTCAAGTTCCCTTTCATTCTTATTTTTTTTAGCGAGTGCCAAGCTAATCTCGTGAGAGTTGCCCCACCACATTGACAACATTTGAAACACAGAGAAAAAAGGCACCCTCGGGAAGAGATCTCCAACTGTCAAAAGTCTGGTCGGTCTACCTTGTCCTTCGACGTTGAGATCTGGTGCCACGAACCAACCTTCTCTGAGATTGGATGAGTATTCCCTTCTGAAACGGATGAAATTGATTTCAACCTCTACAGTTATGTCTCCTGCTGAAAGGTTCTCCCAAGTACCCTGGAAAGAAAAGTGATAGATGGTTTTGCTAAATAAGCATCGGAATTGACAGATGCAAGCCACTTGAACTAAGATGGATTTCTAGATGTAGCCCATTTGAACCTTTCAAGCTGCCCACTTCTCCCTTATCGTATACCTGTGTCAGGCTAGCAAATCAGAGTTTATGGATGATTTGAACTTAATAGCCAAGAAATGCTTTTTCCTAGACGAATCTCCAAATCCATAAAACGGGAAGAGAACCTCGTCTCGTTCGAGCCAAGCTCGGTTCCCCAAGAGTGGGACCACCTAGAAATAAAGTAATCATAGGGCTCCGGAGATAAGATTGGCTGGTACTCGACCTGCCGATAATAAAAGAAAGACTCTGGGGTCAGCGCTTTCTGTTCAGCTTTAAGCTAAAGAATGACCCTAGCTTCCATCACATCAACTATAAGAAGAAGAGTTTCGGAAGAATACGCTTACCTACAGGGGACGAACTCTCTGCAGGGCAAGGCCCACTATTTTGGCTTAACGGTTACCTGTTAATAGAATCTTTCTTGATTTAAGGATTACGTGGAACTTCCCAGGGCTAGAAGGAAGGACCTAAATCTAAATAGGTGATTCAGGACTTACTGCTAACGATACCAGGGGTAAACTAAGAGTCCGTTTTCTATCCAAACCGGTAACGAAGGGGCCTATTCTTCTTTCCTAAGGCTGTTATTCATGGGCTTTTCCGAGCTCTTTGTTTACATCTGGGAAATATCATCTCACCCATCTTCCCGTGTCTCATATCTTTGGAAATTTCTTAGCTTTGAAGCCCGCTGGCCGTTAACATGATATGTTTCCGCAAAGCCCGGAAAACCATCAATATAACACACCTAGGATATCAACCAAGTGAAAATAGTGGAAAGCAGCCGAACTCAGGAAACGTAGTCGCTATAGCGAAACTATTGGAAGTGGTTGTCGCACCTTACAAAACAAAATATGTATCCAAACCTTGCTTGCGATAGAGCTTGCTTGACACTTGCACTTGGCTTACTAACTATACCTGGTGCCTTACTCTCATGGAAAAAGAAAGTACAGGAACGAAGAGGAAAACAGGTTCAGAGACGCTCTCGCTAACGCCCTTGACCCTACGGGTATAGGATATTTTTTATATCCAATTGTGCTCTTTGAAGCTTTCCATCGATCAGTCGCTTCTTGAATGGCATAGTTTCGGTCCTATCCCGATGCCTTCACCAACTTCTTACTAAGCAAAGGTAGGTTCATCAAAAAGGGCTGATTGAACTGTACCAAAGACCTCTGAAATGTCTCCGAGGACAGTAAGTCAGTTTGATTTGTTCGGATTCGTGAACCTAGGATTAGCATCGAAGGTTTCATTCCATTGCCCGACTCGAATCGTAATGAGGAGGTTGAATGAAAGTCAATCGAAGAGACAAGTGACTTCCCCTTTTTTCGCTAAGGAAATCTGCTAACACTCTAAACGATTCCTGAGACGACTGTTCTATAGCCATAGAGAACAGCCTACATCCGAACTCATACCTACAAGCCTATGGATACTGGCACCTATTCTATTTCCATTGGACTTTTGAAGTCTTACTTATTTCGCGGGACCAGGGCGGAAAGACGAGTTACTATTTTCACGAGCTCATTTGGACTCATAAATCAAACTCCTATTGATTGGGAAATGCTCAAAGGTTCTTGTTCAAATGCCAAATCCCTTAGATGACTCACCATCCCCTGAAATACCCAATCCGGTACATTATGACAAGCTTAGCCCCCATGACATTGTGGAATACTGCCTTTTACCTGTACAAAGCCATAAGCAGTACCCCCTTAAAGGCAGCGATTCGGTTGGTTTGCTATTGATATAGATTAAAGACCGAACCTTTCTGCGAAAGCGTTACGGAAATGATCTACCTTTCTAATTTTGATCTTGACATGTCGGTGGTTTTTAACCGTAGCCTTCTTGCCCTAACCTAAGTCCAGGAACGGATCCTTTTGCCTGGAATGACTGAGGTCAAATGACACATTAGGCGGTAGCCATTCAAACAAGAGACGATGCCCTAGTTCGATACCTGAGGACTTGCCCTACTTTTTGTCCAAACCGGTTGATTGAATGTCTGAGGTAGGGCCTTCTTTGCCAAAGTAATGGGGCCCTTCCAATAGGAAGGAGGACGCTGAGACAAGGAACTTCACTTCGACGCTGGGTAACACTTCCTCCATCTTTGGAATTGAATCAATAGTAGCAGAAGGAGGCAAGTAACTGATTAAGGAAAGGCATGAGTTTCCATTTTCCAAGTAAGTTATGGAAAAAAAGTTCTTATTAGCTTTCACCCTTTCTCCGCTTCAAAAGGAGCCGAAGATATTTAAAGAACTTAATACTTTTTAGACGGCCCTAAAGAAAGAAGTACAGGAGCTGAAGTCGATTCGCCAACAGAGAAGGGGGGTCGGACATGAATACGATTTGCGGACATGAAACATAATAAAGGCAGATGCCAAGAAGTGGGCAAGGAACTTCCATAGGGACTCGTAGTCTTTACTTCCTTTGGAGGCTCTGCGGGGATAATAAGGGCTTCCGTTGTTGAAGAAAATGTCCCGAT
>JARYMX010000204.1:0-25000 GCA_030169165.1 Centaurea solstitialis | reverse complement strand
TTCATTCAGGGGGGGGAGACTAGCCTCATTACTCCCCACTGGGCGAGAGGTGCACCTAACCCACCTACCCACTCATCAATCACGGTGTTCAGCTGACTTGCACTGATAGACCCCTATTGTATTGGAATTAGGCGCCCATCTTTTGACTGTTGTCAACTAATCTCTTCAATGTTAGATTCTACCCTATGTTAGAACATTTCTGTGAATGCTATTCTGATCTAAGTGGTCTTATTCTGTGTCCCGTGCTAGGAAGCATTACTCCTCTTTTCATTCCAAATTCAAGAATACGACCGATACGATTGATTGGTCTGTGCGCCTCTCTTATTACTTTTTTGTATTCCCCTGTTCTTCGGATACAATTCGATCCTTCTACGGCCAAATCTCAATTTGTGGAAAGCCTTCGATGGCTTCCTTATGAAAACATCCATTTTTATTTGGGTATAGACGGTATCTCTTTATTCTTCGTGATATTGACCACATTTCTGATCCCTATTTGCATTTTAGTGGGTTGGTCTGGTATGAGAAGTTATGGGAAAGAGTATATTACAGCATCTCTAATTCGTGAATTTCTAATGATCGCCGTGTTCCGCATGCTGGATCCTCTACTATTCTATGTTCTTCCCGAAAGCGTGCTAATCCCTATGTTGTGCGGAGCTGAGCATCTTATATTCGCTGGGATAAAGCTTTTCCTCTGCAGGGGCCTTGTGCAGTAAACCCCCTACGGGGCGGTCGTCGTCGTCGTAAGTAGTTCCCGCGAAGCTTTCGGGAAGAGGGGTAGTCTTGTGTGTAAGCATAGCATTTCTGGTCGAACCCGCCCAACCCAACTAAGAAGAACCGAACCTGACAAACACATCTTTTTCCTTTGGGGAGGGTACTCCGAGTAGTGGGTACCTCGTAGGACCTCGACCCGCCTACTCGGGTCTTGTATGGATATGCAGGAAGGGGTGCTCCTAGGTGTGTGTAGGGGTTGTGTTTGTTCGCGAGAATGGATTCCTCGTCAAGTCAGTTTGGGGGGTGTGGACACACTTGCGCGAATTCGGGTAACGGCTACAAGGGAGAAAGAAAAAGGAAACTGTACCCGACCAGGGATGGACGTAAACTCGTAAGCTACCGAGGGTAGGGATAATCGTCCAGGTCTTATTGTGAAAGAAAAAAGCCGCCCCGCCACAGCAGGCGGGTTGCTTCCTCTGTCGTCGCCGGGGAGCTCTTGGCGAGGAGACCTTAGGATAAGTTGCTAAAACAAACGGGGGGGAGGATCGACCCGTTCAGTAGAATTCCGAAGAAAGACTTGTTGGCAGCAGGTGGAGACATTTCTTTGGCCCCTTCAAAAAAAAATAAATGCGGGCAGGGTGGAGCTCGGCAGAGGGTTCGAGAATAGGGTAGGGTCCTTTTCTTAAGATTCAGATAAAAAAAAATTTTTTCCAAAAACCCTTTTATCCCCCTTTTTTCCCAAGGGTGCTGCGTACAATTTCCCCCCCCAAAAGGGTTGTTTGGGGAAAATTTTTAAAACCCCAATTTAAAAAACCGCTCACATCACAGTAGTAGTGGGGAAAGGGCCCAAAAAGGGCCGGGGGGGGGGGCCCCATAACAAAAGGTATTACTTTCACACCCCTTCTTTATCTATAGTTTTAAAAAAGGAGAAAAAACCCGCTCCCGGTGAGAAAAACCCCCTGTGCTTTTTGTCCCCTTAAAAAGGCCCCCACTCCATTTTTCCCCCCCCCCTTTTAAAATTTTTTTTTTTTGGGGAAGACGGGGTTGCTTTTGGGTTTTTCGAAAGGGGGGGTTTTTTTCAGTATTCCCCAGTAGGCCCCCCCCTCCCCCGGGCCCCTAGCTAGGGGGGGGGGTTTTCTTTGGGGGGGGGAAGCGGCCGGGCCCTACGAGGGGCATTCCCGAAACGAAAAGCGCTTTGTTCGCCCCCCCCCGAGAAGCAAAAGTTTTTAAAGACCAAAAGGCGGAAAATACTTGCATAGATAGTCCCCCTAATGAAAAGGGGAAAAAAAGGGAAGTTTCGGGGGGGGGCCCCGAAAAAAATGGGGAAGCCCCCTTTTAGGTTCCCTGAAAAGGGGGGGGGGCCCCCCCCTACGGGAGTTTAAAAACCAAATCCCCCCCGGGAAAAATTTGGGGGTTTGGGGGGGAAAACCCCCTTACCTAAAATTTTATAGGGGTAGGGGGTTCGAGCCAAAGAAAGATAAAGGGGCAGCAAATAACTTTTCCCTTTTTTTCTTTACTTGGATTGTTTTTTTTGTTTAGTATTCTTTTGATTTTTTTCCCAAAGGGGGGAAAACCAAAACCGATTTTCCCAAATTTTTTTAAACCCCCCAAAAATTTAGTGGCGGCCCCCAAACTTTTATGGTTTTTTTTTTTTTCCCCTTTTTTCGTTTTTCAAAGTCCCTATGGTACCAGTTAAAAATTTGGTTTACCCGAAGTTTTAAAAAAGGGGGGCCCTGGAAAGGATCCAAAAATTTGGGGGGGAAAATTTTTTTAAAAAAATTTGGGGGAAACCTATTTTTTTTAAAATTTTTTTAAAAACCCCCCAATTTTTCCCAAAAAGGGGCATTTTTTTCCCCTTTCATTTATATTTTAAGCGGATTACGGGGGCAACTGCCAGCAATTGAAAGAAAGTTTGGGGAACAACAAAATGAGGATGTTTTTTACACCTTTGATTGTCCCCAAAACCCTCTCATCGGGAAAAAAAAAAACTTAGTCAATGTTTTTTCCCGGTTTTTTTTTTGAAGGGAAAAAAAAACCCCAATTGTCCCCGGGACCTTCGCCGCATATGTAAATTTTCCTCGTTTAAAAATTTCTCCCACCTTTTCCCCCTTTTAAAGGGGAAGGGTTTTAGAGCAAACGGGGAAGAGCTTCTCGACCCAAAAACGGGGGAGGAAAACGAGTGAAAAAGGGAAGGGTAGGGGGGGGGAAGATGACTATCTAAAAAAGATAGTCCCCGTAGGTCCTTTTAAGGCGAGCGGAAGGAAAATGACTCGCCCATTGGTTTTAGGAAAAACGGGGCAGGTCGGGGGTAGTGGCCCCCTAAGGATATGATAACGGCCCCCTTCAAGATCAATGCTTTCATTCCGGGGAAAAGACCGGGGAAAAATGGACGGGAAAACCCTTGAAAGTGGAAATGATTCTTTTCTGGTTGTTTCCAAAAACCGCCTACTTTGATGACAGAAAATTAAAAACCCCCCCTTAAAAAAAAATAAAAAGGCCAAAACTGTTGATTTTTTTTATTCAACTTCCTTGACCCTCTTCCGGGAAATTTTTAAATATCTATGAAAAAAGGCCCGTAAGGGCGGGGGCGGGGGGCCCCTCTACATTCCAAACCACATCCCCAAAAAGTGACCCCCCAAAACGATTTTATTCTAGTTTCGGGAAAAAAATCCGACGCCAAATTTGGGGGTCTGAATAACCAGCCCAGCAAAAAGCTCAATTCCTTTATAAAAAACGGGGCGGGGGTTTCGCCGGGCCGAGTGACGTAGGTGCACAAAATTTCTTCGCGCCACAACCATCTCTTTTTTAATTTCACGGACCGATGCCTGCTGCTTCATTTTGGGAGAAAATAAACATAGATATGCCCCGGGCATTTTTAAGGAAAACCACCTAAAAAGATTCCTCGTGTATCATCTGTAGCAAAAAATTTTGGAACGGGAGTTGCAATCCCGGACCGTATTGAAAAGGTTCCCGAGACACAGCATGGAAAAAGTCAAATATTCAAACGAGGTCCAAAAATTTAAGAAGGGGGAAATTTTCCCGAAAGGAAAACGAGCTGTTTGCTAAACCCGGGCATTTAAAAAAGCATTTTCCAAGGGGTCCCAAACCACCCCCACCCCGACCTAAATTTTTTTTAAGAGCCCCCCCAAATCCTTTGGAAAAAAGCCCCCGGTTAAAAACCACCGACATGTCAAGGGTCAAAATTCGAAAAAAGGGTTTCCCGGTCCTGGTCAGAGGGCCCCTGTGTTTGCCCCGGCGACCAAAAAAAAAAAGGGGAAGTAGTGGTCTCTTTTTTTTTCCAAATTTCGAACGACAGGTTCGCCTGCTTCCCCCCCCCCCTGTCCACTACGCTCCTGTCCCCAAACGGGAAAAGAAGGCGAAACGCCCCCGAAACAACATAAGCAGGGTTATTGTACGTAAAATTAAACAGGGAAAAGCCTTTTCGCCCCCAAGTTTGAAATTTTAGGGTAAAAATTTTTTTTTCTTCGGGTCCGACCATCCAGCAGAGCGGGAAAAGCCCTTTCCCTTCTTTTCGGCGTCATCCCTTCCGCATTGGCGGCCCATGGTGGCCCCAATCCCCTTCATCATTTTTGATCTAATTTAAACCAAAGCCCCTAGCACTGGGACGGGGCCCCCGGGATAAATGCAAGGGGATGTATTGCTGATATTGGGTCTTTTGGAACAGGAATTTTTTTATTTTTTTTTTAGCAAGCGGGTTTTTGGGAGAACGAAGAAAAAATTTTGAACAAAAGGTAAAAAAGGAACTCGCCGAAGGAAAGGAGAGAAAAACAAAGCAATTTCCAAAAGCTGTCATCCCTGTTCAAACGATTGGGCAAAACTCTTTTTTTATCATCTCGCCCCCAGATGCAACAAAGGATGATTTCCTTTTTTTCCCCCCTCGCGAACGAAGTTTTAGAATCAACAAGGGTTTTTTTTTGGGAGAACAAGGGGGTGTACAACTGGGGTTGCCCCCTTTTTTGTTTGTAATAGGGAGAGTAGAAAGGAGTTTTTTTCACGAATTCGAAAAACAAAGGAAAAAAAAAGCCCTTTTTCCCATGGGCCCCCTCTTTTGAGACTTAAGGCTTTGGGGTCGGGCCCCGGTTAAAAAAGAAAATCCATAAAAAAATTTGGTCCGACAAACCCTGAAAAAAAATACTACCCCCATGATTAGAAACCCTGTCCCCGAGATTTGATAAAAAAAAAGGGTTTCATTTGCGGGGTTTAAATTTTTTGTCATTGGATAAAATTATTAGGGTTTTGGGCGGAACGGAAAACCCAAAGGAAAAAAAGAAGAAAGCACCAAAAAGCAGGTGCTTGCACCAAACCCCTGGTTGGGTTTTTTCTTTTTGTAAGAAATGCAACGAAAAGACCCGAAAAAACCCAATAATGAAACAATTCATATTTTTGACGTGGGTCATTTCAAAATTTCTGCTTTTTTATTCCCATCATCCTGTGGTTTAAAGGGGATCCCCAAGAAAAGGGGGCAGGGGTTCGAAACCTAAAACTTACCCTTCCCCCACCCCCTTAAAACCCCTTTGTCCCGTTACAAAGGGAGGGGGGGGGGTGGGAAAAGGGGAAAAAAATGGTTATGCCACAAACGACCCCCATGGAAGGGGGAAAAATTTTTCAATATTTTTGGCTCGCAAAAAACAAAGGGGTTTTTCGGGCAAGCTATTGAAATTTCCCTTACCGAACCAAAAAAGATTAATTTCCCCTTTGTCCCATCTATCCACCTCTCCAGACACAATAAAACTGGTTTCCTATGTTTGGGGACCACATCTGGGGCATGTGATGTTTGGGCATTGAATCGGGGTCCTTTGGGGAAAGGGCCCGAGCCAGGGCTTTTTATTTTTTACGCGGTAGGGGGCGATTGTTCCATTTTGACCAAAAAAACACCAAAATTTTCCCTTTTGGTGCTTCAACCCGCGGGGGAGGTAGAAGGTGCTGGTAAGGAAAAAAAAACCTTTTTGAATAAGGTTCAAATGGTGAATTGAGGTAGATGCCCGTTTATCCTGTAGTTTTTAATTGGCCGGGTATTGAAAAAAAAAGCTTAAACCCGTTTCCCCCCTTTTTTATAAACCCGGGGGGGGGGGTTTTTTTTTTTTTTATTTAATTAAAAACCCCCAACGTGGTATTTTTCCCTATAGGGGTTTCCCATCTATAAAATTTTGCCCTTAAAACCCAAAACCCAAAGGGGCGAAAATTTTTAGAAGGCAGTTGACTGCTTCTATTAAAATAAGGCGGGGCGTCCTTGGCTCAGCATTATAGCCCTCTTAGTAAGGCTTCGGGCCCCATACACGCTTCGCTTTTAATCGAAGCGAACCCCTTTGGAAAACTACTTCGCTAACGTTTGGCCCAAGTTTGAAAACCCTTTGCCCTGAAAAATTTCGCTTTCTCATAAACAAAAGCTTTTCTTTTTTTTTCCCCCTTTAAATAGAAGGGGCAAAAAAGATTTCTTGGTTTTTTTTGGGTCCCCCTTCCCCATTGCGCTCATCAAGCCCAACCCTTTTCTCTTTAGGAGGAAAAGAGCGTTTTAAAAGGGGCAGGGGCCGCATCGAAAAATTTTTTTATATTTACACGGTTAAAGGTTAAAACTCGGAATGCGTTCCCGGGAAAAAAAAGCCTACTTGAGAAAGAAGGGGCCCGGGGACTCTTGTCTTTCAACCCCCTATACTATGAATAGTTGTGGGGGTCTTTTTGTATTACAGCCTCTAAAAATAAGCAAGTGAAAGGGGGCCCTTGCGTGGCGAACGGAAAAAGGTTCATCAAGCCCTTTTTTGCCTTCAATCCCTAAAAAAAGGAATAGAGCAAATTTACAAAAAGGTTTTTTACTTGCACCCGACTGTGATAGCCCTCTCGATACCTTTTGGGGGCCCTTTTTAACTAAAGGGTTTTTTCCCCCGGGCGCTAGAGCCTTTTTTTTCCCAGTGCACGGAAACCCCAACGAGGAAGGCGTTGTGGTTTATGGTCCATAATGCTAATCCCTCTTTTTGGGGCTACTCCTACTCCCCGGGGGGGGAAGAAGATTAAAAAAAAAGGCCAAGGTTCTCTTGGTTTTCCCCAAAATGTTGCCTTTAAAGAATGGGGGGCCCTATTCGGCGGGATGTTTTGGGCCACCTACTTTCAGGATCCCCATCCCCAACCCAACCCTTTCAAAGGGCATCCATCAAAGCCCCTTTTCTAGATTGGAGCTATGAAGCTTACCTTTTTTTTATTAAAAAGGGAAAGGGCTTTTTCAGCTGCGATTAGCGGCCAAAAATTCCGTTTTCCCTTTAATATAGGGGGCCCTGGTTTATGCCCCCGCTTTCCCCGGTTTTTTTTTCTTTTATGGGTTCGACCCCAACGATAACTTTTTAGCTATTCATGGATAAATGGCTGCGCTCCACTCACTCAAGAAAAGGGGCGGCAAATGGTTTCCGGGTGAATCTTTATCTTGGAGCAGTACATTGGGAAACCTGAAGCACCCCCACGAACGCTACACGCCCCCGCCCGCCCGCGGTGCGGTAAGGCACCCCCTTTGTCCACACCCCCCCGGCTTTTTCAGCTTAGTTAATTCCCCATCAAGCCCCTTTCTTGATGTCCCAGTTCCCCAATGGTGACGGTTTTTCCTTTTTCCCCCCCGTTTAAAAGAAGAAGGGGGAAAATCACTTGTTCTTTGAAGAACCGGAAGCGAAGCGCTATGCCGGGGCGGGGGACGGGGGAAAAAAAACGGCTCCCGAAGAAAAAAAATTGGGGGGGCCCAAAAACTTCTCCACCTCAACCCAAATTTCGCCAAATCGGGGTCTTTAAATCCTAAACCCCCCAAGGTTCCGGACGGAGCTTTAAAATGAGTCTCGGTTTTTAAAAACGGGGATGACCTTTGTTTCACCCGGCCGAAAGTTTCCCTGGTTTTTTACTTTTTTGAGATCGTGATGGGGGGGACATAGCTTTCGATCTTTGGGGGTTTTTAAACATTCCATAGGGATTTTTAAATTTGGACATTTCCAAAAACGAACACTTTTTCCGCATCTTTCGATACAATACAAAAACGATCATAGCGGATTTTCCTCTGGTACCACTGGGAAAGTCTGGGTTTATTGGTTTATGAACATCGTAAGGGGCTGCCTTCGCGAATCCCGCTTTCCCCTGGTTGGGGGTGGGGGGGCCCCCCCCCTTCCCCTTTTTAAATTACAGGGGCCCGGGCCAATTTAGTGGGGGGGCCCCGTCGGGGTTTCCCTTCCCCCCCCCAAAAAAGAAACTGTAAAGGAGATTTTCCCTTTTTTTTACGGGTCGAATTTAATTTTCGGATGCCCAGAGGGGATCCTTTCCCCTTTTTGTTGGGTTTTTCACGCCGGGGCGCAAAAGAGCACCCGGCCCGCAACAGCAGGAAACTATGAACCCAAAAATCGAAATTACAAAATCCGCACGGGAAAAGGAATGTGGTTCTGGTTGAGGCTTTCTTTTCCCTTTTTATAAAGGGGGCAGGGACGTTCGCGGTTCCCTGCCTTCCGTACCAAGAAAGGGTTTTTTGGGGGGAAACCCCTTAAAAAAATAAGGGAAAAAGGGGTCCTGGGGCCCCGGGGCCCACCATTAAACAAAAAGGGTCATTTGAAAAAAAAACCCGGCCACCTATTTTTTATTCGACGTTCCGGGGCAGGGGGCCGAAACCCAAATTCGACCCCTTTTTTCTTTTTGGATAACAAGGGAAGGGGAGTTCTCCCGCTTTTATCAAATCAAAAGCCCATCAGCCAACCCAAATTTGGTGCAGGGACGTACCTACGCCGGGGCCCTTGCTTTTTGAGGGTTCCCCTACCCACCTCTTAGTGCCCGCTAGCACTTCCATATGGAAAAATAGGCTTACCATTTCCTTTTAAAAAAACCTAAAATTTTGCCCCATTTTGGGCGGGCCCGGGTCCCCCCCCGGGGAACTTTATGCGGTTCCGACTGCCCCGAGGCCGAGGCAATCCCCTTTTCCCCGCCGTAAAGGAAAAAAAAACCATTCGAAAAGGGGGGCGGCCCCCCCCGCCTAGAACAGTTATTTTTGACTGGGCTTTAAAACACTTTTCGGGTCACCCCTTCCTGTCCCCCCCCCAATTTACCTTGCCCCCCGGGCCCTTTTTTTCTTCTAAAAGTAAGCTCCAAGGCTTCACAAACCCCGTCTTTTACTGACTAAAATATGCTTTCTTAAGTAGGGTCAGCGAAACCTTGTTGGGCCCGATGGGAAAATTCCCCCTTTTTGCTATCAAAGTCCTCATGGGCGCACGAACCCCCTTTCATTACACCCCCTTAATCCCCCAAACCTTTCTTGCTGTGAATGACAGTACCAAATTTTCCAATAAAAGTTGTTTCCAAATACGGGGTTTCCCGGTTTTCACTCTTCTAATTCGTCGATACGAGAAGCAAATTGGGGTTTTGTGGAGGAATCAATTTTTCGAAAAGCCAAGGCAAAATTTGTGCCACTCCCCCCTGGTCGTTTTGAAAATTTGGGATGCATCCTGGGGTTCCCGAGACTTTTTTCCCTAGAATTCCAAAAATTTTTCCCCCTCCTCAAAAGCCCAAAGGAAAAGGATTGGCTCCCCATTCCATACATGAGTATTTTAAAACAAATGAATGATTTGAAATTCGGTTTAAATTTTACGGGAAAAACAATTAAATTTTGACTTTGTTTAAAGGTAACCCTGCAATTCAAAAGTCTCTCTCGGCTGAAAAATGAGCTGTTCTTGGGCCATGTTTGAAAACATAGTTTGGTCGACGACGGAACGAAAACCCAAACTTTAAAGCCCGCTTTTTGTTTCACTTCACCTTGCATCACATACACAAGTGCTCTTTTGGGTTGCAATTTAAAGGGCCCCCCATAACACGGCTCCCCCCATTTGAGGTTTTAAATTTTTCCCCCCGCCATTGCCCATTCTTTAAAATTTAAAAAATTTGGAGCCCTAAGGTTAAAAAACTAGTATTGGAAAAGGGTGGGCGCCTTTGGAAGCGTTCGCCCGGGAACCAAAGCGTATCGTTTCCCCGCAACCCCTTTGGGATTTGTTTTATAGCTTTTTTAGGTTTTTTCAATAGAAGGGGGTTTTCCCTTTTAAATTTAAAATTCCCTTTGGAAAATGAGTAGGGTCCTAGGTGGCGCGTTTTGTGGAGGGGAAACCCCCAAGGAAGAGCAAAAAAAAGGTTTGGGGGCTTTTTGGGGCAAGGCCCCCCGGCCTCGAATTGGAGGGGGGGGTTAGCTTTGGGGTCCTCCCTGCTTGCGGAAATGAAAAGGGTAAAAATGGGGGGCTGGATTTTCTATTTTTCCGGGGGGGGCGGGAGGTTTAAGGCCAAAGAAAAGATTTTCCCTTCCCGGGGGGAAGGGAAAAGGGGGGAAAAAAGGCGCTGTCATTTTATCTCGACCCGGGTTTCCCCCCAGGGGTTGGAAATCCAGACCGGTCAGAGAATCATGGGGCTATTTTGCCCCTTTGTTCGACAACAAAGAAGTTTTCTTTTTTCGATTTTTCCCATTCCTTTCCCTTTCCAGCCCCCTCTCTTTTCCCCTTTATGCCTCCCGCCTTCCCCTTTTTATAAAAATACCAAAACGCCCTCCTTTTCAATCAATAAAAAAAAAAAATACCAAACCCAAAACCTATGTATCAGTACCTTCCCCTGTGTTTTTTTTTGGCCCCAGGGGGCTTTACTCGACCCCTTTCCCCCTCTTTCCCCCATTGGGTCCCAATTTTGTGCGAAAACCCCCTAGAGGGCCTTTCCCTTTTTTTTCTGCCCACTTTTCCCCCTTTACAAAGGTTTTTCAAGCAGAGGGGGAAGGGGGGGGACAGGGGACCCCAGCCCTCTGCCCACAAAATCTATCCAAAAAGCAAGTTTTAGTTCACCGGTTTCCCCCGAATTTCTCCCATCTGTCCCGGGAAAAATCGGGGGGAGGGGTGGCAAATTTTTGCTTCGGGGCTTCGGGGCATAAAAGATCGACCCCCCTTCCGTTTTTTCCCCTTTCACTCCCCCTTATACTCCGACACACCCGGAAGGAAGCGGCGGGAAGGAAGGGGCCCCAACCTTGTCCGGCCCATCATTCCCCTGGCATCTCGCATTCACGCCCCCGTTTGACTGCCGCTTCGGGGGTGTAGTTGTAGATACGTTTGTCTTAGTGGGTCGTTGGCTCCACTTGTTATCTCCTTTACGACCCTGCTTTTTGTCGTCCCATTTTCCCATAGGGGCACTTAGTCATTTTCTGCTCGTGGGGGTCCCGCACCTCCGAAAAAAAACGGAAAGGAACCTTCATTCAGTGACCCCGTCCCGCCCCCCTTTAAAAGATCGAATAAGGGGAAAGCTTTAAATTAAATTTTGTACCTCTATTTATTTTTCTCAGTCCCCTTTGTCGGAGTTTGGGGGGGGCCCGGGCTTTTGGCCAATCCCCCAAAAAAAAAAGGGCTCGGGGGCTCCCCGCCTGCGGGTTTTCCCCAATTTGAGGGGGCCCCCGCCCAAGCATTCAATTTTAAAAACCTGTAGTGAAATTGGACTTTCTCGACTTCGGGAAACAAATTCGCCCTGTAGGCCAAAAAACTGTTGTCGTAAACCCTTGACTTATCTATTCGAATTTTCTTTATTCCATTTTTTTTATAGGCTCGCTCCCTCTTTTTTCCCAAAAATTTATTGCACTTCCCCTTTTCTCCCTAGGGGCCTTTTTAATTGGTTTTATTCCCCAAACCCTTTCCCTTTCCCTCAAAAAGAAACCCCGGGCCCCCCCCGGCTCTTCCCACCGTCCGGGGGTCCCCCTTTTTTTCCCCCTGTCCTCCGGCGGGCCTACACGCTTCGCGCCTTTGGGGGGTTTTTTGCCAGAAGGTCTTTGCCAGTAGTGCCCTCCTCCCCCCTGGCTTTATGGGGGGGTTGTTCCCCTTTGCTGCTTTCCTTCTTTAGGTATGGATTACAGGAAAAAATTTTTTGAAAGGAACAGCAGGGGGTTTCAGTTCCACTTGCCCAGTTTTGAGGGGGCGGTGGTGTGATCACCCCGGGGGATGGCTACGCCCCTTTACAAACACTTTCCCGAAACCCGGGCCCAAAGCTCGTGAAAACCCCCGGGTTGGTGGCCCCCAAATTTTCCGACCCGGGGGTGTGGATAACGAGGCCCCCCTTCACAACCTTCTCCCTTCTGTCCTTATGTTTTTAGTAAGGGAAAAGGGGGGGTTTGTTGAGTTGCTCAACCGCCCCTTACCCGGTGCTCATACGCGAAACGGAACCTCCCCCCGTGGGCCGGGGGGCCAGCAGGGCCCCTTTGCTAGCGGATAGGGGCCGACTCCCGGGACAGCGGGTTCGTGCCGGCCCCTGGGGTTTATCCAATTTGTGGTTTCCCGGTTCACCATTCTCCCTTCATTTCCAATACTGATTTTGAAAAAACCATGAGCAAAACAGGGTGTTTAGGTCCGAAATTCGAATGAAAATTTTGATTTGCCCCTTCCCTTGTTGCATGGGGAAGAAAGGGAAAAAAAGAAGAAAGAAATTATTCCCTTTTTTTTTTGTCCCCAAAACCACCAGTACCCCGAAATGCATCTCCTTTTGCCCCCCGGGGAAACTTCTATGCCAGCCGGGGAAAAACGGCTGCCCCGTTTAAATTTAACGGCAACAGACTATTTGGTCTTTTTCCCTAATGATGGGTTTTAAAGGGGAAAAGGGGCCCCCTTTTAAAAAATCTACCCCTCTGCGGGGGGGTTCCCCTATCCTCTCCCGCCCGGGGTTTTCCCCCGGGTCGTAAGACCCTTATCCCCCTTCGCGGGACTGGACTAGATTTCCGTCATTTCCGGAAAGTGCAAAAAAAAAGGACAGCCGCCCTTTCCCCTTTCAAATGTTTTGCAGTTCTCACGGGTTTTAAGTTTGAAAAGCCCCTTTTGAAATCCCCCCCACCTCTTTTTTACGGGGGGGGTGGGCAACTTTAGTCGGGGGTTTGGGCCCCGCGGCAGCGCCTCTGGGCCCCCCCCCCTTTCCCGGAGGGCCCCGGGTTTTTGAATGACCCCCCCCCTCACGGGTTTTTTTAAAAATGGTTTAACCTTTTCGAAGAAATCCATATCGGCCATCCGAATTGTCTCCCTTACAGCCAACCCCCTGTCTTTTCCCTATCGAAAAAAATACCTGACTCTTTCCCCTTTTTGAAAGGTAAACCAAATGACCCACTGGGGGCCCTGGGTTTATGAAAGAGGGTTTGGGCCCCCCCTCCTCCTTAACTATGTATGGGCCCAAAGAAATCCTGCATTAGGTTTGGGTTTTTTTTTCCCTTTTTTGGGCTCGGGCCCATTGCGCCCCTTTGGGGTAATGTTCCCCGGGCCCGGGTACCGACCCGGGGGGCCCCCCCGGGAAAGTCATAAAGGGGGGTTTTTAACCTAATTCGTCAAGGGCGTTACCACAAGGCTTTGGGAATTCCCAAATGAAAAGTTTTTTAGACTGTCCCAAAGGGGGGGGGAAGACTTCCGAGAGAGCTGTTTTGCCTCGGTAAATTTTCCCCAACGGAAAAACGAGAGAGGCGATGCAAAATAAACCCTTTTTACGCGAGGGAAAGCCAGTCAAAACCGGGCCTCTGCTAACTACGTTTTATATGGAAATGGGAAACTTGAGAGAACTTAAGGGATATTTCCGTAACCAAAAAAGGCTCTTTCATGCTAGGCGTCCGACCCCTACGGGCCCCGCCTTTCCCCCTCCAAATTGCTATATCCATAAAGGGTTCATCCCCCTTATTTCCTTTCCCAAAATACCAAAATATTAAAGCCCTCTATAACCCTTTTAAGACAAAAAAGAAAGCAAGGGAAAAAATAGCGATTGATTTGGGGGGCCCTCACGGGGGAGGGAAAACGAAAGGTTTCCCATGAACCGGGGGTTTTCTTTTTCCCCCCCGCCTCAGCTTCGCGGAGGGAGGAGTGCGAGAGCTAGCCCGCACGTCTATGCTTTTCCCCCGGGTCCCCTCCATAAAAAATTAGTTTTGTTTCCCCCCGTGTTTTAGGGATTCCCGGGGCAAAGAGTTTTAACAATATGGATTTTTTTTCTTTTTGACCCCAGGTTTGGGACTTTTTGAGTCTTCCCCCGTAGGGGTGAAAAAACAAGCCAACCCCGCTCTTCGGGGCGGTGAAGTGGGCAATCCCTTTTTTTAAACTTTAAAAGGGCACTTTTCATGAATTTAATACTAATCTCCCACCCCCTTTTGGGGTCCTTCGATTTCCCGGGGATTTGAGCAGAATAAACCGTAACGGCGGGGAAGGCTTTCGCCTGAATCCAATTTTTGTCTTTTCTTAAGAGTTTTAGTTAGGACTTGACGAGGGATCAAAATTTTTTTCCCGGGAAAATAAAGTAACAAAACCAAAACCCCGTGTGGACTTTGAACCCCAAAAAAAAAAGCGCGCTCCAAAAAAAGGATTGTTTGCATTACTAAAAAGTTTCAAAATTTTTTTTCTCTAGTAGGGCGTTTTTACGGGAAAACGAAGTGATTAAACAGAACAGAGCCCTTTTTGCCCGTCAAATGAAGAAGCAAGGGACAGATTTGAGGTATCTCGGCCTTTTGGGTTTTTCCCAAATTTCCCTTTTAGGAAAAAGGTAATGAATTTTCCCTTTTTGGACTTTTTTTGTTGTTTCGACAGGGGGGAGAGCAATTGGGCCCCATTGGGCTAATTTCCTGCTTCCCCCTTTGGGATCCCAAATTTTTATATCGGAAGAGAGCTTTTAATAAAGCATCCATATTTAATCAAAAACCTTCCTTTCCTTTTGGGTTTTTTTGAAATTTGGGGAAGGCGCAGTGATTGAAAAGTAACCCCCACCCTAATATCTTTGGAAAAGACCCATCCATTTAAGCCTTTCTTTTCCCGTCTGGGGTCTTTTTCCCCTTTGGGGACGGTTTGCCACATTTTAAGGGGGGTGCTCTTCCCCCTTGGGATGTTACCGGGAAACACTTTGGGATTTTAGTATCCCAAAAGTCTTTCCCTACCCCTAGGGAATGAAATCAAGGAGTGAGGGATTTTATTCCTTTTATTCAAATTTTCCCAAAAACTCAAACCCCACTTTTCAAGGACTTCCCCTTTTCCCCTGCTGACTTAATCCCAACAAAATTTAACTTGAACTTGGGGGAAAGTGCTCACCTTAGTAAGCCCCGGGGAAAAATCCCAAAAAAAAAAGACTTTTTTTCAATACTTGACTTCTTTTAAGTAAGATCCAAAAAAGGGAATGACCCAAAACCGGGGGGTTTTTTTAAAACCTTTTTTATTTTCAGCTTTCCCCCTTTTTCTTTCTAATTTCCCCATAGAGTTTATTTTACTCTAAGGTTTTCCGCCCGGGGAAAAAGGAGCGAAAGAAAGGGGGCAATTTTAAGAATCCGAGGCTGCTGCTTAATAATAAGCTCGCTGGAGAAGAGACTCTTATGTTATGTCACTTTAAAAGGGAAATTGGGATTTTAGTAGACTTAGAGTAGTGGTTGACCCACCGTACTGTAGGGGTTGGCCCCCTCCTCCTTTTCCCTTTATACATTCGTTTAAACGCCCGTTTGTTTTGGGGTGGGGGCCCCCATCCGAGCAAATGGAGAAGCGGGGGGAATTTGTAAATAGGTTTCGGAAAGCCGCCCAGTTTATGGGTTTTTCAAGACGGCTTTTCTTCTTATTCAAAAAAGGTACGAAAATTGAGAATAATTTATTGTCGGGGGCACAAACAGAGAATTTTAGGGTATTCTCCGTGGCATTATCTTCCGGGGGGGGAGGGACCCGTCTATGGAAAGGGGGAGTTTCCCATAACAAATTGGGTGAATTTGTTGAATCCACTGATGAGTTTTCCATTTCTTGTTAAGTCCCCTTTTAGGGGTAATTTGTTTGTTGACCACAAATCTTTCTGTTGGGGGACGGGCTCAAAGTTAGGGACTACCTAAGGTGAGGTATTTAAATTTGGGTTTGGGCCCATGGTACGGGGGACTTTCTTTTTTAAGAGAGACTACCACTAAGCCACGGCTGAAAAAAAACCGGGTCCCCAATCAATCAAAAAAGCCAAACCTTTTAAAAACCGGGAACCCCCCCTTAAAAAAAGGGATGAACCGGCCGAGCCCTTTTGGGAAAACAAAGGGAAATAATACCCCTTTACAAAACCCCAAAGCTTTTTGGGTATATTTTTTTGTTTTGGTTTTCCTTTTGCCTTAATCCATAGCAAAGTTTCCCCGATCGCAGTAAATCTTTTTTTGAAAAAAAAGAAGATCAAAAAGTGTCTAACCGAAGCCCCTTTCCCATTTGTTTGCCTTTCTGAAACTTTTTCGTTTTTTCTGAGTTTGCTAAACCCTCGTAGCCCTTTTCCCCCCAAAAAAGGGGAGCGAGAAAGGGCGTTTACGACGTCGGGTGGTTGGGGTGAGGAAGTGAGGGCCCTGAGGAAGGGGGGGGAGCAAAAGCTGGATCGGGTTTTTACTGTTGTTTTTTTAATTTCCCAAACCAAACCTTTTACCCAAGAAAGGGAAAAAGTCAACCAAAAACCTTTTCCCTTTTTCAGTTTGCACAATGGGCGAATCGAGAAATAAAAATACAGGGAGGGAAATTTTTTATCTACCCTTTCCTTTTTCAAACCCCAGGCAAATTTAGTTCAGGGACCGCAGCGGGGCGACGACTTGGCTGGGGCAGATTTCACTCTTTTTCCCTTTTCGGAAACCTTTTTGGGATGTTTGCCCCCCCAAAAATCATACCAGCAACGAGAAAGAAAAATTTCCCCACTGTTTCTGGTCGTCGGACTTTTCCACCAAAAGGGGTTGTGGAAAATTTTTTGTGGATTTGGGTTGGGGGGAAACTAAACCCAAAACTAGGGGAGGGTTTGACTCCTTTTCCCCCTGTAAGGGGGGGGCAAGGGAAAAAGAAAAATTCTTGTTTTTAAAAAAAGGCCCCCTTTTGGGGGATGAAGGGGACTAAGAGTCCTTTCAAATACCCAAACCCGCAACTTCCCTCTGGGGTGGGGGCTTGGGCCGGGATCAAAACGAGAAAAAAACTACCAAAAGGAAACAGCAACAACTATGGTCTTGGGGGGCCCCGAAAACGTTTGGCGAAGGGGGGGATCGGGGAACAGGTAAAGCCTAGGGCACGTTTTTAAATTCCCCGGGCTGCTTTAAATAGATCGAGAGGTCGTTTTTGCCCCCTTTTCCCGAATTTGGGTAAAATGTTCTATACAAAAGTTGCTTTCCCAAACTTTTCCCAGCTGGCGAGCGATCCCAGTTTGCGACAGAGAACAAAAACACAAACGAGGTAAACCCTTTTTTTGTTCTTCTCCACCAAACCCCGGAATTTTAAAAGGGTTAAATGTAGGTCGGGGGCAAAACCCAAGGAAACTCCCTTTTTGATCCGCCCCCCCGGGTTTGGGGGGCACTCCTCAAACCCCATCACCCAAAGGGGAGGTTTTACTATGATGGGGGGGGGGGGTACTTCTTTTTTTTTCCCCTTTGGAAAGAAAGAAATGCATAGGGGAAACCCTTCTTTTGTTGCGGGCCCAAAAAAACTCCTAAATTTACGGTTTTAAAAGGGGCCTTTAGGCCCTACTTAGTTGACTGACAAAAGACAAAGGCTTTTCGAAAAAAGTTTGGGCCTTTTTAAATTTAATTTAAGTAAAAATTTTCAGTGGGGCAAAGCTAATTGCCCCCTTTTTATAGGGGCGAAAGGGGGGAAAATTAAAAAGTCAGGGGAACAAACGGGGTTTTTCTATGGGTTTGGGGTTCCCCCCTTTCTCTCCTAAAGGCGAGCTAAGTGATTTTTGTTTAAACCCCCTTTGTAGCCCTAGTTTAAAAGAAGGCTACGCAACCCACGCTACTTTTCTATTTCCCCCAAACGTCTTCGCTTTAAATCCCTCGCCTTTTAACCCTACTAAAAACCCTTTTTTGGGTAGGTTTGGCTAACTCAGCCGCTTACTTCTAGTAGGGGTAAAACGCCTTTTCTTTTTAAAAAAACCAATTTTAATTTTTTGCGAAACCCCATAGGTCCTTAGTAGCTTGAAAAAGAAGAACAGGCCCGGGTTTAAAAGACAACGAAATTTTTTTTTTATATCTTAATTATAATATTTTTTTATATAATAAATTTAAAATAATTAAAAAATTTTTTGGGGCCCGTTGGGGGGGGGGGGCAACTACCCTTTTCCCCTTGATTTTGAGGTGCGAAGATCAAAATTTTCTTTTTTTTTTGACTTCCCTTTCCCCTTATCGTCCCGGCCCCAAAAAATGAAACCCACCAGAGGGCCCTATGGGGGAATGAAGAAAAGGGTTTATGGCCCCTGAAGCCCCCCACCCGTGTAGAGGGGATCGTTCAACACCTCGGCACAAAAACCCCCTTTTTTACCCATTGGGCCCCGTATCTTTGGGGACCGAACGGCCCCCCCCTAATTTTTCAAAACCGACCGCTATAATAATTCATAAAAAACCCTACGAAGATATGGGAAACAAATTTAAAAAAACCCTATGTTCGGGTCTGACAAAACCATCCCAAAAACAAAAGGTACAACGGCCCAGCACCAGACTTAACATAAATTTTAGCCACTGGGGCCCCCTTCTAAAAAGGGGAGAAATTTGCACTACTTGGGGGAAAAAGGGTTTTTTTAAAAAATCAAATTTAAAAACCATCTGCTAGAGGTTGTAACAATCCAAACGATCCCCCCTACATCAGGACCCTTTGACTTTTCAAAAAGCCATTATTTAAAGTTCAGCTAGCCAAAAAAAAGGCTATCCTGTAGAATTGGGAGAATTAATTTCCCAAATATTTCGGTGGAAAAAACTATGTACATTTTTTAAATTTTTTATTCACTCATTTGTGGGCCCAGTCCCAACCCCATCATGATTTTTCATCATGTTTTGGCCTTGGCGACCCAATCATGATATTGGGAAAGGGGGGCCTTTTCTCGAAAAAAAAAGGAGATTCTATTTCTTCTTCCAAGCCCCCCTTAGAAGATTTAGTCAGTAAGCTCCCCATTATTTCTTCATTTAGGAAAAAAAGATAGATAAAAAAAGATGTAAGGGCCCCTCTTTTCTCGCGGGAAAAACTCACTTCATGGGGCATTTGAATTGGAAAAACAAAGACAAAAGTGAAAGAAGGAGGGGTTTTTTCGGGTTTAACGATGTCAATGGACCCCAATTTAAACTGTCCCCTTTTCGGGGGGCTCCATAGGGTAAGAAGAATTGAAAAGGGAGGTTTTTTTCATTTTAAAAGGGGAAAGGTCAGCTGGAGCCCAAAAACCCAAACAAACTCAGAAAGATAGGTAAATCGAGCGGCTGGGGAAATTCAGAGATCCGGAGCATGCCATATGGCCTACTCCTTGCAGATTTCATGCACATGCTAAAAAGCTGCGATGCCCCCGCCAGGGTATGCAGGAACCGAAAAAGCCCGGGTTCCCATTATAACCCCATTAAAAGCCTTGGGGCCCTTTTTGAGGGTGGGGGCCCTGGATAACTTCGGAAAGATTTATCCCAGATCTTAAAGAGGTAAAACTTTTAATTTGTTAGAGCCCACGGCCCCCCCCTTCTCCACCTTTTCCCTTGGGGAGAAGCCGGGGCCCCCCCCAGAATGTTTACTTTACGGAGGGGAAAAAAGGGGCCGGTATATATTACTGGTTTTTCGTTCCCGATATTGCTTTTGCAGAAATTTTGTAGTGGTCAATTTGGGGTCTGCTTCTAAAAAGGTCCCCGTCGCGGCCCTTTTTGGGGGGACATTCAAAAGGGTTTAATTTTTCAGAAGAAACCCCACAGGCCCTTTGGTAACGGCTCTTTTGCCTTGCCCGCGGAAAAAAAATCCAGAAACCGTCCTCCCTATCCCCGCCCAATGCTTTTCAAACGAGATTTGGGTTTGTCCGGGGGTTTACCCCAAATTCCCCAAAATTTTCCCAATTTTTTTTTAGAGTTTTTGGGAAAAAAAAGGGTAAAAAGTTAGAGTGATTGGTTTTCGCGGCTTTTGGGGTTTTTTGTCAAATAAAATAACAACCCGTTTCCTTTTAAACCCTCTTTTTTCAAATTTAAAAAAATAAAATGACTCCTTTCTTTCCCCCCCCCGGGAAACTGCTTTCTCTATTGACATATAAGAGGCTCGGAAATTGGGGGTGCCTTCCCGAAAAAAAGGGGGGCCCAAAGGGAAAGTTTTCTCGTCTATGGCTTTGCTTCCCTTTTCTGGGGGATGTGACAAGCCCAAAAGGGGCTAGACGGCAATGTTGACGCCTTTTTGTCTTTCCATAGGAAAATCCCAAAAAAACTTATGCAATTTTGGGCTTTTTCAGTCGGTATCCCGATATCACTTTCCCTTTACTCACTTTATTTCCTTTTTTTATGTGTTATGTGACACGTCCCTTTTTTTTAAACTATTTTTATTTGCTAAAAGAACCCAAAAATTTAAAAAAAAGGTTTAAGGTCTAAAATAAAAAGGCTCAGGGACTATGAAACCCCCACCTGTTTATCTATTCCCCTTTCCCGACTCTGTTTTAAGGGGGATCCGCCCAAACCAACTCTTTGAATCTCTGACTAAGCCCCTTTTCCCCGGTACCGCTTTCTAATGGCTAACGGGGAAATGGTAACCGTTGATGCTTTTTCTTTGTCTTTTAACCCAGTCCCCTTTTAACTCTCTCCTTTGGCTACGCCTTTTCCCGTCCTTAAAAAAGAAGCTCCCCCGGTTGCTTCCTTCTCCTTTTTTTTAAAATAAAAATGATCTCTTTGGGCTTGCATTGCATTTACGCAAACTCGCCAACCGTGCATGGGTATTAGGGGTGAAAACTTTTTGTATAATAGCCTCCCCACGGTTTTTTTCTCGTTAGCAAGGTAGAGAGACAAAAGGAAAAGCTTTGAAAGTAGGTTGGCTAGGGGTGTCAAACCGGGGGGATCGAATTCCCCCGTAAGATTTTAAACCCTTTTTTCTTTCTTTCTTTACTATATTCCCCTCCCCCTATAATTAATTAAAAACTAGAAAACCCCTCCCTTTTGGAACTAAAATCACTTATTTTGGCTTTTTTTTTCCCCCTTTTGTAGGGGGGATCTTTGAAGATTTGAAAGATCCCCCCTCCAACCCTACTTTCGATTTCATCGGGAAAACCTTTCCGCAGAATTCTATATGTTTTCTAGAATCGAGTATGGAATTTGTTTTCTCACTTTTAAAATTTGGAATATCCGTTTTTCCCTTTCCTTTTTTCTGCTAGGTTTTGGGAAAACCTGTATTTTACATATCCATACATTTTAGTCCCTTTGGGGGCCCCAAAATAGTTTCAAAAAAAGTGCTTCAAATCATTTTTCCCATTTTTACTCGGGGGCCCGTTCTAAAAAAAGTCGAGGTATTTTGAATTGGTTTTTTTGACAAGGGCAAAGTCAGGGAAAAAAACCCCTGAAATTTTTTCAATATTGAACCTTGGACATATAATAGTTTCCGAAAGGAATTTTCTTTAGAAAAAGATTTTTGTCTCATGGGAGCCTGCTCCCGTCCCCTTTCAAACTTTCGTTATTGGGTTTGCCATACACTTACATGTTTTTTAGCCGGGTTTACTTTGGGATCATTTTAAATGATAAAATCCCTTTGGAAAAAAACCCCCGACTAGAACGCCCCCTTTTTGACGATTCCCCCTTTTCTCCCACACATCTAGGGGTTTCCCCGAACAATGTTTATATTTACAAGGGGAAAATCCTTTAAAACCCCCTTCCCCCCCCTTACTAAACTACAGAATGTTCTTGTTTAATTTGGCCAATACCGGGGATATTAAAATGATTTTAAATCCCGAGGTTTAATTTGTTAAATCTGGCCCCTTTAGTAAGGGAGAGTTTGGTTTTTTTGGGTGAAGTGGAAAAAATTTACGGAAAAATTTACCCTTAATGCCACCTAAAGAAAACCCTACATGAGATTTTCCCCCTCATACGGCTCCCCCGTTCCCAAATTTTTCGAAGTTATTGGATCCTTTTCCCGCGTTCGAGAACCCCCCCCTTCTTCCCCCTCCGTCCCGAAAAAAAAGGGGCCAATTTTGTAAAGTTTTCATGTTTTTCCCAATTTAACACTTTCCGTTTTTGATTATTTCCCCAAAGGAGAAAGATTAAATTTCTTTCCAAAAATATGCGGGGGTCCAATCACGATCTTATAATTTAAGGGAAAAAGAGATTTTTTTCCGATCAATCCCCTTGGGCCTTTTCTTCGAGAATCGAAAGATCCTTTTAAGTTTGAATTTTTTTCCCTTTTTGGGAAACTGATTCTTTACTTCTTTTTTTTTTACTTATTTTATTGATTTTTATTTAATTTTGAATATTTTTCCCTCTTTTTTTTTATTAAATTCCCTTTAAATTCCCCTAGGGGTTTTATCCCTTTTGAATTGGACTCATTTTTTTCATTGAGGGAGGGTACAAAAAAAATAGATTGATTAAAAGCACTATGTGAAAAAATTCCCGGTTTTTTTTCCCCTTCCTCTACCCATAGGTACAGTGTTTTTTAAAACAATCGAGAACCTTTTCTTCTGTTGGGAAACGATAATTCCATTCCCAAATTCCCTTTCCCCATAAACCCCTTTAAGGAAAATCTCGAATTGGAAACCTAAATTTTCGGGTTTTGTGTGAGCTTTTCCATGCGGTTATGCCTCTTTTGAATTGGAAACCTTTTCTGAAAGATCCGGCTTTTTTTGCTTTGGTGGGGTTTTGAGATCCCTTTTTGATGACCTATGTTGGGTTGAAGGGGAAACTATAAAAAATCCATCATTGCGTAAAAGGGCCCGGGGGTTTGAAGGGGGGAACCGGGGAAAAAATAAAAAAAGACAGTTCTTTTCTATTATATTAGTATTTTCTATTTAATTCATATTAGATTAGTCTTAGTTAGTGATCCCGGCTTAGTGAGTCCTTTCTTCCGTGATGAACTGTTGGCGCCAGTCCTACATTTTGTCTCTGTGGACCGAGGAGAAAGGGGGCTCGGCGGAAGAGGATTGTACCGTGAGAGAAGCAAGGAGGTCAACCTCTTTCAAATATACAACATGGATTCTGGCAATGCAATGTAGTGGGACCTCTCATGTCGACCCAAAAGAATCATCCTTTCCAGGGAGGCAAATCTTTTCCTGTTAGGTAAGGGGATAGCAAGTTACAAATTCTGTCTCGGTAGGACATGTATCTCTATTACTATGAATTTCATAAAATGAAGTAGTTAATGGTGGGGTTACCATTATCCTTTTTGTAGTGACGAATCCTGTATGTGTTCCTAGAAAATGATCAAGTGGTCCAGGGGTGATCACCACCTGGACTGAGACAGGGCCCAGCTCCTACGGGACAGCATGGGGGAAATTTTTCCCCAAAGGGCGAAACCGACGGAGCAATGCCGGTGGGGGTAAAGCCCAGGTCATGAACTTCTTTTTCCCAAAGAAAATGCGGTATTGGGGGAAAAAGCCGGCTAACTTGTGCCCGCATCCCTTGAAAGAGGGGGTTTTCCTTGGGGAACCCGGGGACCAGGGGGTCAGGGGTGTCTTAAACTCGTCCGTAAATTTTTTGGGTTAAAGTCCCGCAACGGGGCGCAACCCTGGGTTTTATTTGCCACATTTTTTTTGGAACCCTAACAGACTCCCGGGTTGAAAACCGGGGGAAGGTGGGGATGACGCCCCAAATCATCATCCCCCCTTTTCCCGGGCACACACTTGCTACAATGGGGGGAAAAAGGGGCGCGATCCCGCGAGGGGGACAACTCCAAAAACCCCCTCATTTGGGGTTTGAAAGGCCCTGCAACCGCCTGCATGAACCCGGGAACCCCTGGGAAAACCCCGGGCCCACCCAACCGGGAACCGGGGCCCCCGGTACAAAAACCCCCCTCACACTAGGGCCCCGGCCAAAGCCCGAAGCTTAACCTTAACCGCGGGGGGAGCCAAAGGGCGGGCTAGTGACGGAGTGAAGTGGGAAAAAGGTACCTTTTCGGGGAAAAGGTGGGGCGGGTTCACCCCCTTTTTTTTGGGAGGTTGCTTTTTGGGTTATTTTGGGGGACCCTTCACCCCAAAAAGAAGGGGCTACTCTGAGTTAAATTTGGAGATGGAAGTCTTTTTTTCCGTTTCTCGACGGGAAAGTAAACCAAGCTAAATTGATTTATCTCGGGTTGGGAAAAAGTTAAAACCCCCTTTTTAACGTCCCCATCCCCTCGGTAGGCGCAGGGGGGCAAAAAAGGAAAGAAGGGAGGGGGTTTTTCTCCCCTTTTTGGGCCCAATTGGGCCCCCAGGGGGGGGCTCGCACGACCTATTATTTAAAGGGGAGAGGGGCGCCCCTGTTTAAGCGCTTTGGGCCGGGGCGGGTGAGGGCTCTCACCCAAAAGGGATATTCAATGTCTCATCCCCGCCCCTTTAATTTTATATCCAACACTTGCGGGCGTACTCCTCCTGTTCAAAACCGGGGTTTTTAAACCAAACCTCCCGGGGGAAGTTTGGGGGGGCGGGGTAGTTCCAAGGAAATTTCCAACTTTCGACCCCCTTCGGGGGATCCGGGGGGCCCGGGGGGGGCCACCATGGCTCCTCTCTTCCGAAATCCATACACCCCTTTCCCTTAAAGGGACAGCTATCTCTCGACACATTTTTAAAGGGTTTGGGCCTCAAGGGGAAAAAAAAGGGAGCACCTAAAAACCATTTTCACAACCCAAAAAAAAAAACAGATCACCCTTTCATTCGGGGGGAAAACGGAGGGTCATCCCATTCGACCTTTTTTTTTCATTTTTTCCCCGAGGTCGGGAAAGCGAAATCAAAAAGGTTTTCCCTTTAACCCCCTTGGGAAACGTGAAATTTCTTTTTTTTTCCCGGGGACCAGGAAGGGGAATTTTTACCGAAAAAAACGCGGGGAAAATTAAAAACTCACTTTTTGTCTTTCGCCCCCCTCATTCCCCCAAAACGAACGCCCCCGCCCATGCAAGGGGATGGGGCTTTTTTTCTACTCTTGACCAAAGGGGACGGGTTTTGGAAAAAATTTTAATTGCCCTGGGGTTGGGGCCAGGGGGTTCCCTTAAGGTTTTTTTTCCAAACGGGGGGTTTTTTTCACAAAACTTGCCAGGGTAAGGAAAAGGGGGGAAAGGGGCCCACACTTGGGAGCGCAGTACAAGGGAGATTGTATGCCCCGGGGGAAAGGGATAATCGCCCCAAAAAGGAATCTTTTTTTTTCCCTCCCCAATTGGGGGGCCGGGGGTGCGATGTTTTTCTTCACGGGGGGGGTCCGGTTAAACCCCCAAAAGGAAGGGCCCACGCCCGGGGAAAAAATAAAAACTCTACCCTTCACTTGCCCAAATTGGCCGGGGGGATTTAGCTATTTTGGTAACCCGCTTTTGGGCTTTTGGGGTCTTCGATTAGGGGTTTGGGGTTCAAATTGTCCAGGCGGTAATGAAAAGTTTCTTGACCGGAA
>JARYMX010000203.1:0-50521 GCA_030169165.1 Centaurea solstitialis | reverse complement strand
AAGATAAATATCTTAGGGTGCGTTTGGTACAGAGAATGGAATTGCAGAGAAATGATGCAGAGAATGAATGGAATTGCAGAGAAAGAGAATTGATTTGGAGAATAGAAATCGATTCTTCTATTTGGTAGCACAGAGATTTCAATAGAGAAATGTAACAGAGAATCATTTCTCTTGTTTGGTACAGTAAAAAATTTACCAGAGAATTGTAACAGTTTTATCATTTGCATCCATATCATAATAATCATTTATTCAAACCCCAAAAACATACAAAAAGATGCATAAATCTAAATTACAACTTAATTGTACTAGCATTATCAAAAATCATTTATATCTATTATATATATTAAAGGAACAACCACTAAGAATGATGTGGCATATTCTCATGCTTAGAATCACCTCTATCTTTTTTCTTATTTTTTTGAATTTTTTTAATGATGAATATGTTAAAGACCATTCTACCCCTAAATGGCAATTGTGTATTCTATTATAAGAGGGCTTCTTTGGTAATTTCACTTCCAAATTCATTAGCTTTAACTTTCAAAGTATGTAACTCCAACTACATTCATTTTTTACTCTTCATTTTCCATCTATTAATTCAAGGAAGTTGTAAAGTAAATGATGTTACCCATCCTCTTGATTTCCTTCTCTATATATTCCTTGAAAGGCATGCCCTCAAAATCATTTCTACCACCAAGTAAAAACCATCGTCAATATTACATTGTACATTCGACGTTTGCCAATTTGCCTATAAAACCCTATCTTTATATTATTTTATATGATGTTCTAGATCCTTAAAAAGAATCTCTACTTCATCATTTGTTCCTATTCAAGGAATTTGGTATGAATCTTTCTATCTTGGCTCGATGTGCACATGCTATTCATCCTTTAACGACTCTTATTCGTTGAAAAAAATATTGTTATATTGATGTAGTTACTTTTCAATTCGTCCTATGGTACTATTTCTAAGTGTTACTATATGTCAATTCAAGTTTGCATTTTTCTAAACTTACAACTACATATGAAAAATGTAATCTTCTCAAATTCTTTCGCTCTTCATCTCTCAATTTATTCTTCTCTATTCGGTTTTACCTCTAATTGTGGAGATATCTACTTTTTTTACTTTTGTTGTGATTTTTGGTAGGTTTATCTTGTGGCTACTCAAGAGTTGCATGCTTATTAAGGTAAATGGGTAATTACGTTCTTTTTGTTTTGTTGATGTGTGTAACCATCCATTTAACCGTCATGAAATTTCAACATTACAGGTATATGGACGTAGCGCAATGAAAAGCCTTCTCTTCTGAAATGAAACAAGGAAAATTTGCATTATAAATTTAGACTTCCATGTACGAATATTATTCTAGCATTGAAATTCAATTAAGCTTTTTGTTCTAAATTTGTGGTCCATTGTTGTTTAATATAAACTCATAGCATTGTTAAGGTTACATACAAGGAAACTACATATTATTTATATTTACGACTAAAGAAACAGATTACTCCTTAGTTTTCAAAGAGGTCGTTTTACCTTACAAGGTCTTAAATCATATAATCTTTTGTTAGATCTGAATATCAATCCATCATGATTAAGAAGCTTCAATCAATCACAAATCTCACTTTTATTATATATGAAGAATATGAACACAATACACACTCTTAACTTTCTCTCTCCTCTAACAATCACTTGATCTGACAGTACGAATCCTCTCTAAATCTAACTAACACAAAAGCTTTTATACCCCTAGGGTATTTACACTAAGCTCCCCTCAACTTTACACCAAATACAAAATATTCACCAAACTTGAATACAACTATATTTTTAACCCTAACAATCTCCCCCTTTGTATTCAAGTTGGAAATAACCAACTGTCACAAAAACTTGTAAACATATACAATCTTCACAAACTTCACTTTATCAGAATCATCAACGAACAAAAACTTTTCAGCATCAGAAATCTTCACGAAATACAAGTAACCAACTTCAAAACTTCTCAAACGAATTTAACTTGAGAATCTCTTGACGTTAAAGATCATCAACGTTCTTCAGAAACATTCTCAACCTTTTCAAAGTAAACAATCTCCCCTTTATCTACAAAATTGAATTATCTCTTTACCTTCAATAAACTCAGCTTGAATCAGAATTCACCAACTGATTATCACCTAAGTATCAATCTCCAGATATTTTCATCCAATCAACCTTCAGAAAATAAACCCATCTCTTTTTCTTTATAAAACTTCAAACTCTTTTCTCATCATCCAGAAACAACAACTTGAAAATCTTCAGTCTTCACTTGACCTTTCTCCAAAGTCTTCAAATAATCAAAACTTTGACAACATGATTAACTTGATAAAACTTTTCATCTTGATCTTCCAACTATTTGCAGAATCTCTTCAAAAATCAACTTGAACTTTGAACAACCAATTTTCTTCACACTTGAATAACCAACACTTTCACCCCATTTGAACATTTCTCAAGCACTTCACCATATACACATATCACACGTATTGAACAAATAATCATTTCTCTTTCTTTCTCCCCATTTCGCTTTCATTTTCCCCTATTTGATGAAAAAATGATTTTATCATCAAATCACAATGTAGAAATGATTAATCTTCAAACGAAATATCAACCAAATAGTTAGAAACCGTCTGATCAGTCACCATCCTTTTCCTCCCGAACCACCATCCAAAAATGTAAACCATCCGTCAATTCCAAAAGTTATCCGAATCTTTTCAAATTCAGACATAGAGTAGTAACCCTGAATCAACACATGAAACAGTTAAAATGCCTGTAAGTAGCACAAAGCCACTTAGTACAACGGATGTACTGTAGAAAGGGCTTTATTGACGTTCACCCCCCAGGACTTCCATTCAATCATCGAAATACCGGTGTATTTCTATGAATGTTCCGACAAAGAAACAAATTCCTTGTGTGCAAAGTGTTGAAGGAAATAGCATAAATTGCTTTAAAAAGGCTCAAAATAGTGAAAAACATATTCACTGACTCGATGTGCAAGAAATGAAGTTCGAAGGCAGGGCAGCTTCCTTCTTTTTCAATATCGACTTTTCGAATGAAAATCTGATAGATTATATGCTTCGTCCCCGTGCTGAATTGAAACATTTTCTTGTTGAGAAGAAAATGAGTAGCTGGTGGGGTTTAAACGAGAGTCGGCATTGGGCTTTGCCTTGATTCAATATCAGTCACCAAAAAACGTGAACCGATAGATTATGTGGTTGCCCGGCTTAGAAATGGTTGGTGCAGAGTTTTAATTTTCTTTTAACTCTGTTCTCACACCCTCCAATTCTTTTAATCTTCCTCACTTCTAACCAAGCTCTCATATTTCATTTTTCCGCTCGAACACTATGAGAATAACTCAACCGGATGAGTTATCTCCCCCACTCTTTGAGTAAGACCCTTCACCCCTCATTTCTCTCAAGGATAACTTCTTGGGTAGGGCTACCGGCGCTGGCAGTCCATAGAAGTTTTATAACCTCACTCCCTGATGCGGTAATTATCATATATAAAAGCGTAACAAGTTTTAACCTCTAATGCCTAGCCACCGTCTTACCACATATACAGGCAAGCGTACCTGATCGTGAGTAATATAGTGTAGGAAAGTCCAGGTATCGTATCTACCACTGGGAACGGTCAAGTTATTGTAGACTAAAGTCGAATTAGTTTAATTAATCAAAAGGGGGGGTTTTGTATGAAAAAAGTTTAATTACTTAAAAAGACAATTAACTAAGTAAAACTAAGAAAGCAAATGAAATTATGATTTAAGTTTATAATAAAAGAAAACAGCAGCACTTATCATGATAAAACGAATCCCCAATATGGATGACATGAATAGATCGAAAGTTTGGTTGTTTTGACTATTGTAGGAATTTAAGTCTGGGACACCCTAACATGCAATTTATGGTTAAACTAGGACACGGTCCTCCTAGTTCTAATCCTAAATCGTTTGGTCCACAATCTAGAATCGGTAAATCCTTCCTAATCAATTATTGTAATGGCTCTTTTACTCTCGGTCACTAATGGTCAAAGTAACCCCTTAACATAACTCTACGGTCCAAGTCAGGCTAAGGTAGGTTGATTATCCTTTCGGAGTCTATCTGTCTTGGTCCAACAAATACACCCAACCAAGTGATTTCAAATCGCCACAACAACAATAATCAAGAAAGAACCATAAACGACATTCAATTAATCAAAAACAAACCAATAAACATTAATTGCAAAATATCATCCACAATGGTTCATTTATCATGACAAGCACTACTAATAAACTACTCACTCATAATGAACACAAAAACATAAACAAGAGTAGACATCGACATGATACCGACAGTACAACGATAGATAATCAAAGATCGATTTCCGCAGCGTACCGGCACCTTTCGTATTCTCACTCTCGTTCCTCTGACTTCCCCTCGTGTGTTTCACTTCAAAACTCATTTTTAAAACTGAAGGAGGAGGCTGATATTTAAAGAAAAACGACCAGACGTCATCTGGCGATCACCAAACTGCTCTCTTGGCGTCGCCAAACACTAAATAAAACCCTAATCTCCACTTCAGTCGCACTTGGCGGCGCCAAATTGGGCACTTCGCGATCGCCAAGTGTCTTCTGTGTTGACCTTGTGCATTTTTCTCGTTTTCTCGCCTTTTTCCGTACTTTTCCGTTCCACGGCCTCCAAATCCTTCATAATCAATAAAAAGCTCAATTAGTGCATGAAATGATCATAAACGGGTGAGAAATGGGGTAAAGTCATACGATTACGCGCAACCAAAACATGTATAATTTTGGTGTTATCAAAATCCCCACACTTAAGCTTTGATTGTCCCCAATCAAAAGACTGAAAACAAAGAAAGATAACTCCAAAATTATCTCCATCCAAGATCGTCAAAGAAAACAAAGCATACTCACATATTCGAACACACAAACAAGACACATCAAGCAATCGGATACCAAGGCCAACCTTTTACCCTCACATAATATGAAATGTATCTCTCGGGGGTGAAAGTGTATATGTAAGTGATCACACCAATACTCGACTAATTCCCGCATGCATAAGCTTGTCACCAAATCTAATCTCCACCACTGAGAAGTTGTCAACCGTCAAGAGGACTTTAGGGTTGCAATGTTAGGCTAAGGGTTAAGGGTAGGATAAAGGATATATAATAGTGGCTAAGGGTTTTGCAACAAAAACTTGAAAACTTAATCAGTAATGATCCAAACAGTGAAACAATCTGACTTTCAAACAATGATACTTTTGGGATGAGTATTCTCTCTTTTCTTTTAGAATTGGCCTAAGTCTATGGCTTATTTGGGGCACAAATTCTTTTTACTTTCTTTTCAGCTCTCATTCTTTTTTTTTTTTGTATTCTCGACTCTTTTGATATTTCTTTTCTTTTCTGAGTCTCAAACATTTTCTCTCTTTCTTTTCTCTCTTTCTTTTCTCTCTTTCTTTTAGAGCAGCAACTATGTTGCTTTTGGGCTCTTTTTACTCTCAATCCCATACAAACTGTCAGATATGAAAAACTGGATCAAAACATCTCAAGATTCAAATTTAAGTCACGGCCAAGAGATAGATAAACAATTAGGCTCAAGGATAAAGTGTATAGTGGGTAAAGAAATGAAAAGGCTAAGGCTCAAAATTGGTTTCAAGGGATAAAGTGTTAAAAGGTGAACACTTTTCAATTACAGGCTAGGCAAATCAAATAACCTTATGATGAGGTTATCTGACGAAGGCTAAAAAGGTTAGAAACGAAGGCCTCTATCAGTGCAATGGTGATAAATACTTCTCTTATGTGATCTCGACAAGCATTCAAATGACAAGTTCTACCTTGGGTCAAAGTCGGTATTCCTCACGAAATAAACAAATATAACAATATAGGCTCAATCTCTCAAAGGAATCGGGTGAGGCACTCATGGTAATCAGTATTCCAAGGTATCCTTTTACTCAACTAATCCTATTCAGTGTTCTCCTACGCAAGCAACTCAGTCTCAAAAACAATCTCAGATTTCGAAAAAAAATTGGGGTCAAATCTCAAAGCTTTCAAAAATTTGAAAAACGACAATCCACAAGCAATAAGTGAACCCATTTAAACAGATAAGTCTACATAACCCCCTCCCCACACTTAAAATTTGCAGTGTCCTCAATGCAACAATTAACACAATTAAGGAGTAATTGGGAAAAAGAGAAACTTCCCGGGTTATGTGACGAAATCTGTTCTGATCTGAGAGTGATGCATAAAATTCGTGCTCGATCATAAAACGCCATATCTACCAAAAAAGAAAAAGAAAAGTAAAAACGAACAAAAGAAACATAACCAAACCAAATTACTTAAAATCCTAACAAACCAACAGAAAAATAAAATTGTTCAAACACAACCACGCAGTTTAAAGTAAAAAGAAAATTGTTTAGGACAACCAAATCGAATAATGGAGATAAAAGATAGAGATCAGTAAGGGCCACGAGGTTGGTTTTGCCAATCCTCGTAAGTCGGGTAACCGGGCGGAGCATCCTCGGAGTATGTCCAATAAGGAGATGGAGCATAAGCGGTATTCGGTTGAATACCGAAGTGGGAGGCCATCTGGTTCATCACTCCACTTTGCCAGTTGGCTTGGTGAAGAGCCTCCACGGTGTTGTACTCCATGTGCTGTTGATGCCGGCCATAAGAAAGTGAGATCTCCGAAAGTTGGTTACTCAAATCTTGGTAACCCGAATAAGCAGTCCAATCCGCCGGTTGTTGACTCGAACTCGCCCCACTTGTTCCACCGGTCTCATGTGTACTTCTCGGTGCTTGACTCGGTTGACTTCTCGGTTGACTCCTATAAGATTGAGGATTACGGATCCATGCATTGTAGTCCCTTCCGATCGCATGTTCAACTCTCGCCACGCCCATACCTCGGAGTTGGTCCATGTCAATCAACCCCATCTCCCCGAGGTTCGTCATCGAAGCGATCGTGGCGTCGGTTAAGATACCGAAATGCTTGGCCAAGAGCGTCACGTACTGGCCACCAACGATGCGACTACCCTCGCGATAACCACTCGCTTTAGCGAGTTGAGCGGCGATGAGATACGGAGCATTCGGATATTTATCATCCGTAGAGAGTTGCTCAAGAAGCCACAAATCTTGCACGGTCACTTTCTCCTCACTAGAGGATCGAGCGTTCACCGCTTGAATGAGCATGCGGTGTAGAAGTCTATCCGTCGAAGTAAGAAAACCTTTCACCTTGAGGTTGCCATGATAATCACCATCACCCAAAACCGCCCAGGCCAAACGCGGATCAAAATCATCGAATCTCTTTGAAGTCGCCCACATATACTCCTCGAATCCGGGAGCATCAACATCCGCTTGGGTATATATCCCCAAAGCAAGAGCAAACTCAACCAAAGAAAAAGATCTCCAAATGCCACCAAGTCGGAACGTCATACAAGATTGATGGAACTCGTCAAGAGCCTTGATCGCATCGAAACGAAACGTGGCGACGAACTCCACGATAAGCTCTCGGTAGAGGGTCTCGGCAATATCGAAAACTCGCTCCCAAGCATGGCATATATAGTACTCATTGCCATCCTCATCGTATGCGTGCTTTTCAAGAATCGCTTTGATGTCGTTCTCGACATGCATTGATCGAAGAAGATCCCAATCAACTCTTTTCGGCATGAGAATTTGGCGGGGGAGAAGTCGGTTGACAATGTCCCGATATTCCTCCTTCTTTTGAGCGTTCAACGTTGGGTCGTTCGTGAACGAAGTGAAAACATGACTTCCATCCGGTGCATGGAAGTTGATAGCGGCGGTGGTCTTTGATGCGCGGGTCTTTTGTCTCTACAAAATTAAACACCATTGTCTTAGAAAGTTTTCAATCCAATAAGTGCAAGACAAGGTCTATTCACATTCAAAGTTTCAACGAGACAAAACCTATACGACTAACAAGTTCAAGCATCACAATCATATATGCATGACAAAACAAGAGCAATGGGGATGTGAAGCATCCCCACACTTGAACTTTTAGTTCAATCCCAATTCCAAACTAATCTAGCTAAACAAGAAGAAGTGGGGGATTTTGGTGTTCTCAAAATCCCCACACTTATCATTTAACCACAATCACTAGATTAATCAATCAATAAGCATGCAAGAAACAAGATTTCAATTACAATGTATAGCATGCATTCATCTAAACAATCAATGGTGTATCAAGAATCATATCAATTCTATTCAAGCAACAAACACCATTGATACCCAAAAACAAGATCTCCAACTACCAAATCGAGCAATCCTTACGAAATCAAAGTTAGGAAACGTACCTTGTTCATGATTAAAGATGAAATTGAAGCTCAAGAAGGTCGAATTTCGCAAGAACGTGAGAGGATTTGGCGGCGCCTAAGAGTAATTAGGTTTGTGTGTTTGTAAAAAGTGGGAAAAAGAAGGTTTTAAAAACCCCTGCCCCGACTTCGCGTCGCGAAACCCTAGGTTTCGCGTCGCCAAACAGGCCAATTTCACCAAAACCCTGATTTTTCAAAATCTCGCGTCGCCAAACGGTCCTCTTCGCGTTGCCAAGTTCGAAAAATTTTACCTGACCCGTGGCTTACTCACTTGGCGTCGCCAGATTGAGAATCTGGCGATCGCCGGATGGCTACTGTTTCCAACTTGTGAAATTTTGCATCGCATTCCGATTTCGCTCGAATCTGGTTTCTATCCCCTCCGTATGGTTACCTAAGCAACATCAAATGAAAACATTAATAAAAACACACACAAAAATCACTAAAAACGAAAGAAAATCAAAAAGCTCGGGTTGCCTCCCGAGAAGCGCTTCATTTTTGGATGGGTCTAGAGCTCGACCCCACTATCGGCTCATTTCTTGGCACGTCGGGATGACGAGCCCTTCTTCCTTCTGTGATCTTTCTTGGAGGATCCCGGTTCCTTGGTTGATTGCCCCTTTTTGTGCATCGGGTTTGAGTAATCCTCCGTTTTCTTTCCAAGCTCATGCGGAAGTAGCGGACGCTTCGTGCTTTTGGTGTAGGCCAGAGAAGGATCATCAGAAGGTTCATCGAGGTGTCTAACCGGCTCTCCGTTAGGGTCAAAGTAAATCCGATTGTCTCCATAGCCTAAGCTTGTGACTTGATTGCGCATATCGGTATTTACTTGAGCGGTGTGCAAGAAAGATCTCCCGAGGATTATTGGGATTTCAGTGTCCTTTGGAAGATTAGCTATAATGAAGTCCGTGTAATAAACGAATTTTCCAATACGAATCGGGACTCCTTCCGCTATTCCCAATGGTTTTGTCATGTAACCATTCACTCCTCGGTATTGATAGTCCGTTGGAAGGATTTGAGTGATCTCCATTTTCCTGCAAAAACCCACGGGCATCATATTAAGAGCGGCACCCGAATCAACTAAAGCAAGACCTGAAAATTTATGACAAGAAATAGGTAAGTTATAACTCCCTGGATCATGTCGAATCGGTGCTATGTAAACGAGGTCATCTTCCGGTGCTTTTTCCTTCTCTTTCTCCTTGCCTTTGTCTTCTTTCTTTGGGATTACGAACTCCGCGTATCCTCCTTGTTTTCCATCTTCCTCATCATCATCACTAGAAGCTTCGGGGACCTTGAGTCTTAGATGTTCAAAAGACACGGTGAACCCCTCCGAATCGTAATCCGTGGCATAGTCGGGCTCACTTTCGCTCTCGGTCTCCACGTACTTCTTCGTGTAGACGTCCGTCCATTTCTTCTTTGACGGCTCTCCAGTCATCATGAGCATTGGCTTCACAGTCTCCACCTTTGTGTTGACTTGTGTTTGCGTTGGCAGTTCTCCTTGCGTTCTTTCATTCAGCATTTGTGAAACACGTCCAACCTGTAATTCCAAATTCTGGATGGTGCTTTGGTGATTACGTAGGTATGAACCCACTTCATCGTTCAGTTTCTTTTGCGCATCCATGAATTGGATAATCCGATCTTCGATAGTCATACGTGGCTCTCCATCCGGCCTTTGGTTCTGTTGAGTTGGTGCAAAGAAACCGGGAGGTCTGGGGATGAAATTACGGTTGTTGTTCCACCTCCCTTGGTAATCGCCTCAGTTGATATAATTCACCTCCTCGGGTGTCATCATTGGCTTGTTCGGGCAATCCTTTGTCAAATGCGGTCCATTGCACTCCTCACATCCAACCTGCAAAGCATGAACAGATTTAATTAGTTCCTCGATTTTGCGTTCAAACCTTACCTGTTGGTTTTTCATAGCGGCTAGTTCATCGGATGGATCGAAGTCGGTAGAGATCTTTCCGGCCATCCTCGGGATTTGTAGTCGCTTGTCCGTCCTCCAATCTATGTTACGTATGAGCATGTCCTCGAGGAGGTTGTAACCTTTCGTGGGCGTTTTGTACATGAAGACACCACCTGCAGATGAATCTAAAGTAGCTCGTGAGGAGTAAGCAAGTCCACTATAGAAAGTTTGAACCTGTTCACTCTAATTTAGCTAGTGACTCAGGCACGAGTTTAGGAGGTGCTTAAAACGTTCACATGCTTCGGATATGGTTTCCCCATCTTGTTGTTGGAAGGATCGGATCTCGGCTCTCAGTTTGTCGATCTTGGATGGTGGAAAGAATCGGGAAAGGAACTTTAAGCGAAGTCCTTCCCATGTAGTGATTGAGCTCGGTTCTAAGGATCTTAATGATAGGTCCAAACAATCAAACAACGAGATGAAAAGAAGAGAAATCAAAGAGATGAAAATGCAAAGTTCTTGAATTTATTATTGAAAGCTTTCAAAACACCAAGAACACACACTAAAACACCTAGTCGACTCTCATAGGAAATGTTTTCACACCCTTCCTTTCCAAACCCTAGACCTTATATATAGGTCCATTACACTAAAGCCCAAGCCCAAGCCCAATACTAATTAACTAGCTAATTAAAAACTAATTAATCACTCTCAAAGCTTCCTTAATAAAACTTACTAATTAGGACAATTTGGTCCTAACAATCTCCCCCTAAAGTTTTATAAATGAAGCATCTCTGATCTTCTCCCCCGTAGCTTTCGTGAGAAAACCTTAGTGGCGTTCGGCTACATTTTGATATCCAAGCTCCCCCTCGATTGTAGCTCTTCATCTTCGGTTTCAACTGAAAGACCAGATCCAATTTGCAATAACCGCGACTGATTGCATACACTACAGCTCAACCTGTAAATAACTCGACACGTCTGATAACCGCAGAATACAACAGCTTGAACCAGAGCATGTTGATTCATTCAACTATGTTGATCTCCCGCCCAGAAAAACAAAGGGATAGATGCATGTGTGAGTTACCGTGCAGATCAGCAAGAAAGATAAAGGTTCTGTCTTTAACCCCGTGTTGAACAGGAATTCAGCATAAGAGCTTTAAATCTGATAAGCTCACAACTGGGAAACACTGAAGCTTGGATCACCGAAACACCGTATGGATTGAGAAACTGGGAGTAGATACTGAACGAGATGCTCTGCTTTGATCTCTCTACTGCTCAGAAGGTAGTCGATTTCCTGAAATCTTCCAAAGTGTCAAGTAATCAGATCCAGATCGAGTCTTCTTAGTCAGATGGATGACGACCGTCACTCAAAATTCTAGATCGCAACCGAACCTCCACAACGGTGAAATGGATAGGAATTAAGCACGTTACAACAGTACCATTCACCGAAGCTGGCATCCAGAGGAAAAACTCAACTCGCACTCCATCGAGGAATAATTCCATCTAATAAAAACTCTAGAATAATGGTTGCAGAGCGTCAGGCTTCTGAGTAGTCTAACCAAATGCAGAATCCGATCACGATCGTTCTGAAATCGTTACAAATCTGACATGTCTTCAAAGAATCTGGAGCAGTGGGGAAAATGAGAGAAATTCAATTTTCAAGGTTGAAAACTGTATATGGGCTAAAAACGGGGCTGGTGTGATCTTTGCGCATCAATTGGGAAAGGAAGGTGGCTATTTAAGCGCAGGGGTTTTGAAACACAAAAGTATTTGAATTTGGGTGGGTCTAGATCGCAGCGGAATATGATCTTGAAGGCTTATATGAAAAGATGATACTCGAGTCGGGAGATGCAGTTTCCCGAGTCGGAAATGGAGTTCGGAAAGTGTTGACAAAAATTGAACATAACCTTGACTCAAAGGCGAGTCGAGAAACTCGAAAACCCGAAAGGGTATTTCATGTTTCCCGAGTCGGAAAATAAGAACAGCAAGGTAGTTCAACACTTAAACAAAATTTGAGCATACCCTCGTCTCAAGAGCGAGTCGGAAAAACTCGAAAACCCGAAAGGGTATTTCTTATTTTCCGAGTCGGAAAATGAGAACAAAAAGGCACTCAAATTTTTTTTTTTTTTTTTTTACTATTCATCCGGTTCGGAAAACACTATTCCGAATCGGAAAACACTATTCATTCAAATTTTTTTTTTTTACTATTCCGATTCGGAAAACGAGGTTTTCCGATTCGGAAAAGCACTATTCATGCGGAACTTTTTTTTTTTTTTTTTTGGACTCGGAAAATATGAGTTTTCCAACTCGGAAAACTTGAATATTCAAGTTTTCCAACTCGAAAAACATGAATATTTAGCCCAAAACTTCATTCCAGATCCAAAAAATGAAGCAACTTGAAAAATAGATCATTTCAAGCTCAAAGATGCTTCAAAACACAACCCAAACACCCATTTTTATGATCTTCATCAAGATCTAAACCCCAAAAACCCAAAAAACTCAAAAATGAAACTTTTCAAAAAATAAAGTTTCAAAACCCAATAAAAATCATCTCAAATTGTTTGATTCAATAGGAACAAACAAATCTAATGATTTGTTTGGCTCTGATACCATTTGATAGGTCCAAACAATCAAACAACGAGATGAAAAGAAGAGAAATCAAAGAGATGAAAATGCAAAGTTCTTGAATTTATTATTGAAAGCTTTCAAAACACCAAGAACACACACTAAAACACCTAGTCGACTCTCATAGGAAATGTTTTCACACCCTTCCTTTCCAAACCCTAGACCTTATATATAGGTCCATTACACTAAAGCCCAAGCCCAAGCCCAATAAACTAATTAACTAATTAAAAGCTAATTAATCCCTCTCAAAGCTTCCTTAATAAAACTTTCTAATTAGGACAATTTGTTGTCCCAAAAACAATGAAATGAATGAAGAAATGGATGGAAATCCTTGAAAGATGATTGAAATCAATGAGAGCTTGAAAGAGTATAACAATGGAGAAAAAGTTGCCCAAAATGGTAATATGATTTCATATTAAAAACCCTAACATCTCTTACCTTATATAGGTAAGATCAAGTTACACAAATGTACGATAAAGGCCCCCGAGGTTACAAACCTCTAAACAAGGGCATACAGAAACACAAATGTTCACAACCAAAGGAAATTTACTGAATTAATCTAGAAAGCATAATAAAGATAGTGGTTTCTGATTCTTCACAACACAAGGGTCCAACAATCTCCCCCTTTGTGAAGATATCAGAAAGGTGGTGGAAGCTCCAGTGCTGGCTCCCACTTGGACATCTGCAGGTACTCCTCCCATTCGCCGATTATCCGCGCTCTCATCTGCATTGCAGCCTCTGCCCGTCTGTACATCAACCGTTCCTTAAGCTTCTTCTCGATCAACCTCATTGCCTCTAGCATCTTTCCTTTTCCGTCTATGATTCTCCGACTTGGTACCTGATCCGCCAGCAGTCTGCTCTGCATGCCATTGTAGACATAGAGAAGGGTCCCGTCGCAGAACTTGGAGAGCTCTCCAAACCTCATGAACCTGCGCTCCTTCTTCTTCCGAGTCATATAAAGGACCCCATGCTCAGGTATCCTGGTTGGCATGTACGGAATGTAGGCATCGATACCAGGAACGAGCAGGTTTGGTCTAAGCAGGTTGACCTTCGGCTGGCGGCTTTCGATGGCAAGCTGGTAGTCCGTCACTCTCGCAAGAGAGATTGCGTGACGGACGTATTTCTTTAGTATCTCTGTGCCATCTCTGTAGTGCTCTGGTCGGAGGATCGGGCCTTGGAGGTACTTGATGATCGTGAGAAGGTCTTCCAGATGCACCCGATCTAAATCAGCTTCCGTGAAGGTCCAGTTCTGCAGTTCACCTCGAGGGACACCGGTGCCGTACATGCGGACATCATACTCAAGGAATAACTGATGGCCATGTCTGTAGGGGCGCATAGCAGTTACCTTGATAAAGCGACGTCTGATCCTCTGGCGTCCATGAGTGGCCCAGTTGCACATTCGCTGATGCACGTACGTTGTCCTTCGTCTCTTGTTCTTGATGTGAGAGATCCCGAAGTAGACTTTTCGGGACCAGGCGTGCAGCTTCTCTTGTTGATAGATGCGGGTGAACGATTCCTCAAGGAATGGACAGAAGATGATGGAGTGGTTCCAGTTGAGCTGGATGACAGTAGGAGCAGCGGTTTCTGGATCAGTAGAATGGATGGTCCGTGGGGCTTCTGGAGTTGGAAACTTGAGCGCTGAGAGGAGGTTGGCGTAGTCAGGATCCTTGACGATGTCGTCTCCCTTCTGATAGACCCTTAGGCTCTGTGCAAGCGACCTCAAGATCTTCCGGGCTGCTTCCGGAATTTGGAACTCTGATGGATCCGTCGGTGCTGCTTCTGGGAGAACGGCATCAATCTGAGCCGTGTCCGTCATCTGGGGAAACTGAACTGACTCCCCTTCCGGAATCCGCTCATATCGCCAACTCCCCATGTCCGGAATGTCTTCTGTCTCAGAGTCGACATAGGGAGCTTCGGCGGCATCGGAGTCTGTGGGAGCACTCGAGGGGGCGGCTGAGGAACCTGGAGCTGTCGAACCGGATCCGGAACCAGGTTGGAGGTCGGTGCGAAGCCTTTTTGCAGCTTGCACCTTCCCCTCATGAGGACCTGGTGCGGAGTCATCAGCGTCATCAGCGTCATCATGCCTCCTCTTCGAAGGCTGAGCCTGGGACCGACACACGGCCTCCAGTTCTCGAATCCTTTGCTGTAGTAGCTCGATTTGGGCCTGTTGCTCTCTGACCTGGGCAGACAGGCGGTCGTTCTGAGTGGTGTAGGAAGTGACCATCATCAAGTGTTCCACCTCAGTGACGTAGCCTGGGATCGGAGGAAGGTCGCCCGAAGTCGGAGGGGCAAGCCTGAGGACGTCTTCTGATGGCCTGGGAATGGGAGCTTCAGTAGACGGGGCAGCCTCAGAGTGTTTGCCCTTGATCTTCCGTTTGAGCTCGTAGAGCTCCGCATCCCGGTCTTCTTGAAGCTTGCGTGACGCCTCAAGATCAACTAGTCTCTTCCTCTCCGTCTCGGCCAAGGCTTTTTCAAGTGCCTCGACCCGCGCATCACGAGCCTGGTTTGCTTGCTCCACAGCTAGTAACCTGCTTTGGACGACTTTTAGGATGTCGTCCGAATCCGTCGGACCTAAAAGTCCCGTTGGTGCAGGGGCGGTTTTAAGGATTCCGCCCGAATCCGTCAGGCCTAAAAGCCCCAGTGTTGCGTGAGCATCTTTAGAGACTTTGCTCGAGTCTGTCGGACTCTGTCCCGGAAGAACTAAACCCGGTGCCACTTGGGCTCCAGTTGACGAGAAGAGTCCTAAAGAGGTACTCTCTCGGCCCGATGTCACCGCTGGTATGATGCTGACGGTGTCGGGGCTTCCGGTGGATCCTCGAAGGGTGTCCGTTGACGCACCGACTCTCCCCGTTCCGGCCTCGCCACTCGGGCGGGCAGATAATGCATCCAACAGTGTCCTATCCAAATGAACGACCCTAAAGGTCTCAGTAACGGGCTCTAGGACTACTGATGCACGAAAAGAAGTCGAGAGGCGGGGCGGTTCCTCTCTCATTTCAACACCAACAGACTCCAAGTGAGTGGTTGGTGGAAGATGAGCTAATTCCCCGTGAGAATATGAAACGACCATCTGTTGAGAGATGGTCGAGTGGTCGGTTTGGGCGTGCAAATGCGCTGGTTGGCTGCCAGCGACTTGACCCGACGTCAGCGAGTGACCGGTCTGTGTGAGGGTTGCCTCTGTGGGGATTGGACTCAGGGTTAAGGAATCATCCGTTGCTAACCTGTGCGGCTCTACATCTACGTCCGCCTCCTCTAATTGAGCCCAAGGCTCGCTTAACTGGACCTCAACGTCTTCAGTCTCTTTTTCTCTGCTCTCTTTCTCCTTTTCTCCCCTCTCTCTCTCTTCTTCTTCTTCGCTGTCTTCTCGTCCCCAGCCGGTAGCAACCTCGGCCTCACCTTCTTCCTCCTGACCGACAGTTCGGTCATCAGACGCCAGATCCGCAATAAGAGTGGGATCACCTGAAATCCGGTCGTCGTTGAAGGAGGAGGTGGCTTCATCCAAATCTATCACTTGGGCCTTCCCTCCCTTAGGTGGATCTGATAGTTGAAACTCGGAGTCGGATCCGTAGTCAACATGTTCTGACTCAGTTGCCTCGTCATCGGGCTCACGACGGTCCGTAGGAGTGTGCTCGGAGGACTCGTGACCGTCGGAGTCATCGCCGGAAGGATCGCCGGATGGTTCTGCTGCTTGAGTGGTGACGGCCGCCGAAAGTGATGGTGGAGAGACGTGTGCTTGTTCTTGTGGGGAAGCTTCCACGTCCTCCCCAATAGATTGTTGCGGCGGTGTCGGCGATCTACGCTCTTCCGATGACGAGTGGATCGGGGACTGCTGAAGGACGCCCATGTACTGCTTTACCCGGAAATGACTCGTGTACTCGCGTTCGCGGATGACATCAGATGATTCCTCCACAACAGTAGGAGTGCGAGCACGAGTGGCACGGTTCTGAATCATCGTCTGGTATGCACCGGCTCGAGAAGTATGCGGAGTGGCAGACGTACCGACAATTCTACCCTCTCCTCCCCTAACGTCAACTCTCATCACTCCCGAGCCAGAAGCTCCCCCACTGGAGCTCTGGCCCGCCGTACCAGAGGCACGGCTTCTAGGTAGGACGGGTTGCACGTCTTGGGCAGGGCTCCCCGGCTCTGAGGAGTCCGTAGACGTGTCTTCTAAGCCTATGGAGATACGGTACATCCTAACACTCATGGACCTACGGTCTGCCATGTTGAGCACGTTTGCCGGAATGTGCATCTCTACCTGACCAGGCCTCAGATTCTTCTTGTTGGCTCGGCCGATCTGCTGGCTTTCGAAGCGGAGATGGCTTGATCTGCGTCGGACAGCACGGTTCTGAGTCATGTGGTCTCGGATGATCAGACTAAAGAAGCGCATCCACGGGATGGATGTGTGTTTCGCGCGTGCTGGCCCAGCTCTGACGTCATTGAAGATGTCTGCTCAAAGTTGTTGAGCAAAGTCGATCCGCCTCCCGTAGGCGACCACATGGATGATGTGCCAGAACTGGGTGGATGCCTTGTCCACGCCGTGAGTCTTGGATGAGATCGTGCGGTTGAGTATGTTGAAGAAAGAGTACCAGATCGGGGGCAGCATTCCCTGGGTGATCTGGGAGATTCCTTTCGGCCTGTTGTTTTCGGTGTAGTGGACTCCGAGAGCGAGCACTTCGCTGAACAGCTCAGGTCCAGACACGAGAGGGTCAAACGGGGCCTCCGGGGTTGCAGCTGGCAGACGAAGGATTCTGCGAAGATCCTCCATAGTGAAGACCAGATCAGTCTGGTCCACTCGGCCGATGATGGTTGGCACTCCGTCCCGGTTCTCGACACGGGAAGTGTTCCAGAACTGCTGCAGATATATCATCGGGATGTCAGCAGTGGCTTGCATCGCGTATGCAAGGGGATGAGCTCGGAGAATCTCGAGAACAACGTCATCTTGGACAGTGAAGTTCGCCAAGTCAACGAACTGGTTGTTCTGGTGGATCTCGCGGATTTCAGCCGGGTTGATCAGTGCGAGATCAGCAGCACTGGCGACGGGTGAAGTAGGAGCAATTGGTTGTTGATCAGCCATTTCTGCAAGACATTAAGTGTTAGAAATAATACAACGTGAAAAGACTATACCCTCGACTAGGCGCGAGTCGGAAAACCTCGAAAACCCAATAATGAGTATTTCGTATTTTCCGAGTCGGAAAACGAGCAAACTATACGAGGGGAATTTTCCGATTCGGAAAAGGGTGTTTTCCGATTCGGAAAACTCAACACTTAGAAAGATAGCACTATTATGAACAGACAAGTTTTCCGATTCGGAAAAGGGTGTTTTCCGAATCGGAAAACTCCTACACTTAGAAAAATTTGAGAGAAAAAGACTTGTAGGTTTTCCGAGTCGGAAAACATGGTTTTCCGATTCGGAAAATGTCACGATACTTAGAAAATTTTTGGCAAGACTTGGTCTCTCAAACGAGTCGGAAAACCTTGGAAACCCATAAGGGTAGTTCCACGTTTTCCGAGTCGGAAAAGATACAATGGAAAACTGAGACCAAGTCCGATTCGGAAAACATAGTTTTCCGAATCGGAAAACATACATAAAGGATCATCGTCAACAGATGCGGAAAACTTGAACATTCAAGTTTTCCGATTCGGAAAACTTGAATGTTCAAGTTTTCCGAGTCGGAAAACGACGACGGTTCGTATTTCCAACTTAAAAACCGCTCAAAAATCGTCGATCTAAGGCCCTAAACTATCAACATGCATCCTAAATCAGTTCATAATAAGTTTTTAAGCAACAATGGATCGTTTTAACGTCCCGAAATCCCATTCCAAGAAGTTTGGGTTTCGGGTAAGTTTAAAACTTTTAGGCTTCGATCCAGGCCTTAAAACAGAAGATTTAGATGTTAAAACTATATAAGGGTTGATCGTTTACTTACCAGGAATCCGAATATGCAAAGAGATCGACGATCGGAGCACAAACGAGCAAAAACCGAAATCGAGCGCGAAGTGGGTTCGGGTGAGAATTCAGAGAGAAAAGATGAAAAATTTGAAATTTGTGAAAAGTAACTCTTGAAGACCGGTATTTATATTTTTACCGAGTTACACTGTGTTTGGGTCAAAAACACTGTGTTTGGCTCTCCTTTTGGCTCTCTTAACCCGACTTTCACCATTTGGCAAAAACCACCCCTGGACTTGAAGTTTGAGTAAACTTACAAACAAGTCCCTGAACTTGTATTTTCAGAAAATTTTCAAAACAGACCCTGGACTACAAGTTTCACAAGGTTTTCAAAACGAGTCCCTGAACTTTAAGAAACAGAAAGTGGCAAAGTTAGTCCCCGAACTTGTAAGTTCAAGACATGTACTCTACCGCCCCCTGAACTTTCAAGTTCACAAAAATTTACAAGTTCAGCCCTCGATTTCTGAGAAAGGAGACTTACCTGGTACGTCTCACTGGGTTTAGTGCGAGTTCTGATCTGAAGTAACCAGAAGTCGTAGTGAGGATCCACACCTACAAAATAGAATATAAGAATGGTATCCAAGGTGATGTGGATCCGAGAACGTTAGTGAGCACACCAAATATTAAATACCGGACTTAGTACTCCCCCTCGAGTCATGCAATATCTACAGAGTTCCTATGGACTCCCCCTACACACATGCATACATTATAAGAACTCCCGACTCCCCCTAGACCTCAGGCGGGGAGGTCTAGCATTCCTAACTTGCTTAGGAGGAAAAAGTGACGCTTCTCGTCAAACGGCTTGGTGAACAAATCAGCAAGCTGATAGTCACTCTCAACAAAGTATAGTTCAATATTACCTTTCTCGACGTGATCTTTGATGAAATGATATCGAATGTCGATATGCTTCGTCCGAGAATGTTGAACCGGATTTGCCGTGATCTGCATTGCACTTTTGGAGTCGCAGTAGATGGGAATTCGATGCATGGTGTATCCAAAGTCAGCTAGTTGGGTTTTCATCCACAGAACTTGCGAGCAGCAGCAGGCGGCGGCTACATATTCTGCCTCCACAGTGGATAGGGAGACACAATTCTGCTTCCGGGATGACCAACTGACTAACTTGTCCCCGAGAAATTGACAGGCACCAGAAGTGCTTTTCCTGTTTAGCTTACAACCTGCATGGTCTGAGTCTGTATATGCAATTAGTTCAAAACCAGAATCCTTTGGGTACCAAAGGCCAAAGTCCGGTGTGCCCTTCAGATACCTAAGGATTCTCTTGACTGCAGACAGGTGTGAATCACGTGGATCACACTGATAACGAGCGCAGACACCCGTGGAAAAGACAATATCTGGTCTACTAGCCGTGAGATATAAGAGAGAACCAATGATTGCCCGATAATTCTTCTGGTCAACCGGTTTACCAGAAGTATCTGCAGAGAGTTGAAAATTTCTGGGCATTGGTGTGGCCGCAGAGTTTGAACCACCGAAATCAAATCGTTTTAAAAGATCTTGAACATATTTGGCTTGATTTATAAAAATGCCATCAGGGCGTTGTCGAACTTGAAGTCCTAAAAAGAACGTCAACTCGCCCATCATGCTCATTTTGAATTGGGATTTCATGGTGTTCTCAAACTCTTGGCACATCTCAGGCTTTGTAGACGCAAAGATAATGTCATCCACGTATATCTGAACGATAATTAAATCTTTACCTGACCTCTTGAGAAACAGAGTGGGATCGATAGTACCTTTCTTGTAGCCAACTCCGAGTAAGTAGTCAGTGAGAGTTTCGTACCATGCCCTCGGAGCTTGCTTGAGACCATAAAGCGCCTTGTCCAAAATGTAGACGTGATTCGGGAATCGAGAATCGACGAACCCTTCCGGTTGTTCCACGTACACTTCTTCTTGAAGAACTCCATTCAAGAAGGCACATTTGACGTCCATCTGATAGACTGTCATGTTTTTGTGTGCAGCATACGCAAGGAAGATTCGGATCGCTTCGATTCGGGCTACTGGCGCGTACGTCTCATCATAGTCGATACCCTCTTGTTGGCGATAACCCTTGGCAACCAGGCGAGCTTTGTTCCGGATGATGAGATTATTCTCGTCGGTTTTGTTCCGGAGTATCCACTTGAGGCCGATGATTGTCTTTCCCCATGGTCGTTCTACCAAGCGCCAAACCTTGTTTCTCTCGAATTCGGCCAGCTCATCTTGCATGGCGATCACCCAGTCGGGATCGGTGAGAGCTTGCCAAACATCCGATGGTTCGAAATCGCTCAAGAATCCACCGAATAGGATCAGATTTTCAGTGTGCTTTGCAGATCGAGTGGTTACAGGTTGTGAGGGACTCCCGATGATCTGGGAGGGGGGATGATCTTTTGTCCACCTGCGAGTGTGAGGGTGAGTGACATAAGCCTGTCGGTTGTTGGTGGCGTCGTTCTCATCTTGGACTGCAAGGATCTCTTCTAGGTTCCCACTTGATGAGCCTTCAGCCTGATTGATCCGCGGTGCAGCCTCTAACCGGGGCTCTCTGACTACCTGAGCATATGATCGTTGGGTTGTGCTCGGGGAAGGTAGTGGAGCTTCTTCTGGAATTGGAGAAAGAACAGGGTGCGGAGTCTGTTCTTGATCAGGTGCCGGTGAAGATGCGGATGAAACTTCAGATGGGGGAGCCGCGGACTCAGGTGTCATGGAGTGAGTTGAAGTGCTGGAGGAGGGCTCCGTGACGAAGGCATCGGATGTCACTGTGGTTGTGGTTGAACCTGTTGGAGCGGGAACTACGATTGGACTCGTTAGAGTGTGCAGATCGTATTCCGCGAGATCTAAAAAGTCTAAAGCAGAAAAGTTAGAAGACGGATCTGTGCTCGGTGGTGAAGGGAACAGTTCAGGGAAAGATGCAGACACATTACTAGAACTAGCATTCAGATAGGTTTCAGATTCAGAGAAATCAATGTTTGAGCTTTCCAGGATAGTTCGGGTTCGTTTGTTGAAAACCCTGTAAGCCTTAGAGTTATGTGAGTATCCGATGAAGATAGACTCATCAGACTTAGGGTCAAACTTAGCCAAATTCTCCCGGTCATTAAGAACATAGCATTTACAACCAAAAACTCTAAAGAAGTCAATGTTTGGCTTACGCTGTTCGACCATCTCGTAAGCGGTTTTACCAGTCCGCTTTACGATCAGAGTCCGGTTTTGCGTGTAGCATGCTGTGGAAACGGCTTCAGCCCAAAACTGTTGAGGAACTCCAGAATGAGCCATCATGGATCTTGCTGCTTCGACCAACGTCCGGTTCTTCCTTTCTACGACCCCATTCTGTTGAGGTGTGCGAACTGCCGAGAAGTTGTGAGTGATCCCCACTTCTTCGAGAAATGATTGCAGCTTTGCGTTGCGGAACTCAGTACCGTTGTCGCTACGTATTTTCCTCAACCGACGACCCAAGAGAACTTGTGTGCGTTTGATGAAGGCTATGATTCGTTCAGCAGCTTCTGATTTGACTCGAAGAAATTCAAGCCAAGTGAACCTAGAGAATTCGTCTACGAGAACCAGCATATACTTCTTTCTGGCAAGACTTTCTACTCTCATAGGTCCACAAAGATCCATGTGTATCATGTCGAGGGGACTTTGGCAATTCGTATCCATTCTCGGTGGATGAGAGCTTCTGGTCATCTTTCCTTGTTCGCACGCAGGACAAAGAGTGTCCTTGGAAAGGCGAAGCTCAGGTAGTCCCCTGACTAAACCCTTAGAAACCAGCTTGTTCATATCTTTGAAGTTCTGATGACATAGTCTGCGGTGCCATAACCAACTGTCCCCTTTTGATGCTTTTGTGAGCAGACAGATTGCATTCTTCGGTTTAGCTTCAAACAGGGGGTGTGTTTGAGGGATTGAACGGAAGACGGTTGTGTAGAGATTGCCATTTCGCCTGGCGGAGAGAATAGCGTTGTTGTCTTCATCGTTCACGTCACTTCCGTACTGAAAGGTCTTCACCCAGTATCCGTTATCACAGAACTGGCTGGAGCTAAACATGTTGTACCCCAATCCCTCCACATAACGTACACCCTTGATGATGTACTTTCCATTGGTGATTTTTCCCGACCCTAATATCGGCAACGGCGTTCTATCGGCAGTCTTTATGTATCCCTCAAACTTCTCAACGTAGTCGAAGATGAAGGACCGCTGCCCAGTCATGTGTGTGTGAGCCCCCGAGTCAAAGTACCACACATGACTGATCTGCAAAACAATTAGGCTTGTTTAGGGACCCATTGCCAAATGGGTTCCTTAGGGTCAGAAACAGTTGAGTTGGTCGATGCAGTCTCCTTTTCGGATTTCTCCTTAGGCTCAGGGGACTGCACTGACGAGGAAGGTTTTCCCTTTCCTCTTTTTCTCCCTCTTCTCTTTCGAGATTTGATTTTAGGCACATCAGCATCAAAAGAATTATAAACACCATAGCGCAGAAAATTGTCAAACATAAAGCACATGTCATTACGCAAAGAGTCAAAAGCATGAGTTAAATGTTGATTACGTTTTACAGACATGTTTGAATTAATTCCTACGCTAGGTGGAGCATAGCCAAGACCCGCACGGTTAGGACTATGCTGCTTAGGGAAAGCTTGAAAAGAGTTGGGTCTTCCTCGGTGATCCTTTCTTGGTGGCTTCACTTCCTGTCCACCATCCTTCTTCCTCCCATCTGCATTAAGAGCATGGTGTGAGTTAGATGACGGTTTAATAGGAGAAGAGTTGCCACCCTTTCCAGAAGATGTTTTTGAAAATTTAGGTTTTGTGGAAGAGAAAGGTTGCTTTGATTTTAACTGAGAGGTCTCACCCACTTCAAAGCTGCTTGAATTAAGGTCAAGACTTTTAATGGGTTTAGCTGAGTTACGAGCATCGTTAGACTTTGAATGCTTTTTCTGGAGTCCTTTGGGTGCGTGAGGCTTAACTGACTTTCCCTTGTCAGTACCAACACATTTTTCACCCTTAGGGTTACTGTTCTCAGAAACAGGAGCTCGTGACTCAACAGACTTTCCAGGTTTTACAAAAACAGATTTTGGCCTTTTTGGAATAAAGCCTGAAGGATCATCACCTTCATCTAAGAACACCTTCAGATCGTATTCAACATTAGGATCATGGATAGTCTTTGGTTCAGCTATCCTGTGGTGTGAGTTGTGGGGTTCATCATCATCTGACAGTAGGGTGTAATAGTCCTCTAGATCTGTAACAGATTTGGTTTGGGAATTAACTATCGGATGGTTGAGGAGTGGAGTAGTCCTATCATCAACTGAGTCTGAAAGGTTTTCAAAGTACATGACTTTTCTTTTCAAAATGGAATTTGACACACGTTGGTTGGTTAAGGCCACACGATAATTGATCTTTTCATCATGATCAAGTTCTCTTGTAATTTGTGAATGAACATTTAGGAGAACATATCGTGCCTTAAGATCCGCAACCTTAAGTTGAAAATCAGTAAAGGTTGAGGCTGCGGTCTCACACTCTGAAGACATTCTAATTCTCTCGGCATTTGCCTCGATCAAGTCTTTCTTCAAAGTGTGAACCAAGTTGTCTTTTTCTGAAATAAGCACTTTCAGATTCAGTATCTGAAGTTGACATGCGTCGAGATCCATGGCTTTTAGTCTAAGTCCAAACACTTCCTTCTCTAGTTCGACTAGGTCGGGACTCTTAGTTGCGGAAACATCCTCTGGTGGGATAACTAAGGTCTCCTCTGAATAATCCATCTTCCTAGTGTCATAACTAGTGTTAAGGTCTGAGTAGTTGATGGGAGGCATAGCTACCCTAGGGGTCCTAGCTTTGATGCCTTCCCATGTGGACTTAGTGTTTGTTGGATCACTGGCTGGGACAAATATAGGTTTGTTAGGAGCGGGACTTGAGGGTGGACTACTCGAAGAACTATTGGGCGGACTTGTGGTTCTGGTAATGGTTTCACCATTAATTACTTCCGTGTAAGTGATTGTCTGCCTAACAAATTCTTCGGTGACGTGTCCTCCTACAAAGGCAGGTTTGGGTTTGGAGGCGGCCATGTCCTCAAAATTGTATAGATAAGAAGGTGCTTTTTCTAAAACATGGTTTTCAGACAGTCCAAGTCCGGGTCTGGCTTTATAGAAAGGATTTTTATTGGCATGCTGCGTAAGAATGCTCAAGGTCTGTTCAGATTGTCCTCTTTTAAAGTTGTTATCTTCAAACTCTTGAATTTTGGAAAACAGTCTAGTTCTTTCTTCTGAAAGCAACTGGAATTTTATTTGGAGCTCTCCATGGTCACTGTTAAGTTCCTCATGGGTTTTCTGAAGACAACTGAGTTTGTTGGACCCTTGTGTTGTGAAGAATCAGAAACCACTATCTTTATTATGCTTTCTAGATTAATTCAGTAAATTTCCTTTGGTTGTGAACATTTGTGTTTCTGTATGCCCTTGTTTAGAGGTTTGTAACCTCGGGGGCCTTTATCGTACATTTGTGTAACTTGATCTTACCTATATAAGGTAAGAGATGTTAGGGTTTTTAATATGAAATCATATTACCATTTTGGGCAACTTTTCCTCCATTGTTATACTCTTTCAAGCTCTCATTGATTTCAATCATCTTTCAAGGATTTCCATCCATTTCTTCATTCATTTCATTGTTTTTGGGACAACAATTGGTATCAGAGCCAAACTTGTTGATTCCTTGGCTTTTGTTTTGATTCTTGAAAAGTTTTAAGGGTTTTTAAGTTTTGAGTTTTTCAAAACTTTTGGGTTTTCAATCCAAAAGGTGTTTTTAAAGGGCTTAAATTAAGTGTTAAGTGATTCCCCAATGGTTTCTTAGCTTTTTCCTACATTTTGGGGGTCTAAACACTGATTTTTAAGAGGTTTTAAGCGTTTTTAAGAAATTTTTCGGAGCTTTCTGTGCAGGTTTTCCGCATCGGAAAACGAGAGCTGAAATATCAGCTCAAATTTTCCGAGTCGGAAATTGCATATTCTCCGAATCGGAGAACTCTCCTTTTCCGAATCGGAAAACTCTGTTTTCCGAATCGGAAAACGAGTCTCTGACTTGGGGTCTTGCTCTTGAGAAGTCTCTTTTGAAAAATTCCTTTTTTCCGCACCCAACTTTTCCGAATCGGAAAATTGCATTTTCCGAGTCGGAAAAGTCTGTTTTCCGCATCCTGTTGTTTTGAGCCAAATCCGAATCGGAAAACATCTGTTTCCAAGTCGGATTTCGCCTCTTTGAGCCAAAACTCTTGCAGTTTTGTTTCTCAAATCCGACACTGAGCTTGCCTTCAAAACATTTTACTTTTTCCAAGCCTTTTGTGTCCAGAGGCGCTCGAAATACCAGTTTTTTTCAAAACCTTATCTATTTTTAAAGCCAAGTGAATAGTACAAGTAGGTCTCATTCCTTTTTAGAGATGTCGAAGGAAATCCTAGGGATTGGTTCCGAGACTCGCCCTCCCGTCCTGGTGATGGGCGAGTACCAGCAGTGGAAGCGCCGGATGATCCACTACTTGGACTTACTCGATGAAAACCTCATGAAGTCAATCCGTGAGGGCCCAATCCGACCGACCGTCACGGTTGCCGCAGTTCCCCGAACAGACGCATGCCCGGAACTGCCAGCTTACTCTGTCGAAAAGCCCATCGACATGTATAATCCAGAGCAAAAAGCCTGGCACCTCGTTGACAAGCGCGCACTGACCCTTGTGATTATGGCTCTCCCGAATGATATGTACGCGAGAGTGGATAGTCTGACAAACGCACGAGACGTTTGGTTAGAAATAGAGCAGCAGATGCAGGGAGGTGACACCGCCCTCGAGAGTCAAAAGGAGAGTGCCCTAAATGCCTACTAAGGCTTCAAAGCCAGGGAAACCGAATCCCTCAGCGAGTCTTATCAAAGACTGAACGCCTTCGTGAATGACCTACGAAGACTCGGGGTAGAGAAGTCAAAATACGAGGTGAATGTTAAGTTCCTGAAGAACCTAACGCCGGCATGGCAAAATCTGGCGATCAACTTACAGTTGAGCCGAAATCTGGGGATTATGGGTCTACATGACCTTTTTAGCATGATGGTTCAGCATGAGGAATTCATCACTGGCGGCAAGTTCAAAAATACTGTTGACCCTCTGGCACTCTCGGCAGTGCCATGTGCAGGATCAAACTCAGCTCCCTTCCAGCATCAGCAGTACAACAACTCATCTCCTCAGCAGTACAACAACTCATCTCCTCAGCAGTACAACCACTCACCACCTCAGCTCTATCAGGAGAACTACAACCAGGAGTTCAACGGGAACTATGGTCCAAACTACCAAGAGTTCAACTCGAACTATGGTCCAAGCTATCAACATCCAGATGATCCGCTAATCATCTCAATCTCTGATGATGAACTCTTCCATGTGAATGAGTCTCTTGCCCTCATCACTCATAGCGTACAGAAGCTGAATTCCAACCGTGGATACAGCAGACCTAGGGGATCTGGATACCCCAGTGGAGGAAGGATGGGGCAAGGCCAAGGTGGACACTATCAGCAGGAACGAGTTCAGTTTGGGAATCAAGGAAGAGGAGGATACCAGCAAGGGGACAGATATCAGAATCAGCATCCAGGAAGATACCGTGGTGATCAAGGCCAGTATAGGGAAGCGAGGGGAAGCTACAGAGACAACACCTACCTGGACTATCAAGGAGGTCCAGGGCAACAAGATGATCGACGGAGCTTTAGAGAATACGCTCCAGAATCTGGGTATGGAAACCATCAGGGATACGGAAGTGGTCAAGATGGAAGGCGTGAAGATGGCAGATATGGAAGATTCGAAGGTGGTCAAAGTGGTCCGGGATATGGACAAGAACAGGAGAGGAACTACCGTGGATATGATGGACAGTCAGCTCATGGTAACAGAAACTACCAAGAAGGCAACCATCAGGGTGGTTCTTCTAGGCAAACTCCAAGAGAAGGACAACAACAAGGTCCAGTTGAAATTGGTGATCAAAGGATGAATGCTCCTCCAGCTCCAGTGAATAGTGGTGCACCTACCCCAGCTCCTCACAAGACCGCAAGTGCCACAACCTCCTGCTTCAAATGTGGCAAGCTAGGTCACTATGCGAACAACTGCCCCGTCAGATACAAGGACGCTGCATACTTTGAGAAGAAGGCAGCATTGATGAGGAAGAAAGAGAAGGGAGTTGCTCTGCTAGTCGATGAGGAAAACTGGGTATGTGAGGAAGAAAGCTCAGACGAGGAAGATCACCTAGTGGGGGGTCCGTGTTTGATGGCAGACTTCGAAGGACCTGAAACTGTTGGCCCCAGCACATATCGAGACCTCGACGCTTCTGAGGTATCCACTATTCCTGACTTAACTGATGATGTGACAATGTTAGAATCTAGAATTTGTGAACTTGAGAGATGTCTCCAATCGGAACGATCTCTCGTCACGAAATTTAGAATCGACAGTGCCATATACAAAAGCTCTCTTCAGGACTTGACCATAGTGTACAACCGTGAGACTCTTGAGTCTAGCGTCAGAGAGTCCAATTTGTCCAACACTTAACCATGCTCTAGCTTCTCCGGTAAGTGTGAGAGGAAAGACTCGAAGACGAATTGCATCATCCCGGCCTTCCTCTGTTTTGAACAGATCACAGATATCAACGAAGTTCTCCATATGTACGATAGGATTGCTATCGCTTTTCCCGTCGTAGGTAAGGTCCTTGATCATGTGTAGGAGCTTCCCCAGGATTTCTTTGTTCAGATTCGGCTTCGTGATCGGATTGGTGGGTACAGTTGGAGCGGCTCTCCTGGCAGTCCACATTGGTGCCTCGTCTCCCATCTCAAAAATCAAAGCTCTCGGACGAACTTTGTTTGCTTTTGATTTCTTTTTGTTTCTTTTTCTGAACTCTCTCTCCGGCTCCTCAAATGGCTCTAACAAGTCTTCCGTGACTGAAATCACAACAAACGGTTACGGGCAACTTGCGGGAAACAAAGAGATAAAATATAAATATAAATAAAACTAAATCTAATTAATTAAACTAGAAAGCGAAAAACTTGCAAGGGACAGAATCCCTCACAAGGATCGATTAACTAAACTACTTAAACTAAAATCTAGCAACTACCGTTTCCCCGGCAACGGCGCCAAAAACTTAATGCGGTAATTATCATATATAAAAGCGTAACAAGTTTTAACCTCTAATGCCTAGCCACCGTCTTACCACATATACAGGCAAGCGTACCTGATCGTGAGTAATATAGTGTAGGAAAGTCCAGGTATCGTATCTACCACTGGGAACGGTCAAGTTATTGTAGACTAAAGTCGAATTAGTTTAATTAATCAAAAGGGGGGGTTTTGTATGAAAAAGGTTTAATTACTTAAAAAGACAATTAACTAAGTAAAACTAAGAAAGCAAATGAAATTATGATTTAAGTGTTGGGTTTTTGTGGGTATCCTTGGATCAAACTGACTCGAGGATTAACACGAACCTTACTGGTTTGTTATATCTCATAGGTTTAAAACAAACTGTTAAAACCCACGCGATCAGAAACTCGCTGTTTCCGATCTAATCATGCGGAAGCGATAAAAACTAAAAACCCTTAAAGCCAATCGATCTTTTAATCGTTCTAGTTTAATCCTAATAGATTGGATTAAGTCAATTTACCTGGATTGCTTGACGATAGTCCACCGGTGATCGACCAACGAACGTCCTTCTAGTTGAACTGTATGAAACCCGAACAACAAAACTGGAGTCCGACCTAAAGGGGGGGGTCGGCGCCGATGGAGAGAGAGGGAGAGAGAGGAAACTGAAAAACTGATTTTTGCTTAAAGCTTAGATTTTTCCTTAACCCATAAGCCTTATTTATATGGAGGAAAAATACAGTTTGTATGGAATCCAGTTTCCTTATTATAATTATCTCAAATCCTTTCCTTTTTAAATAGCTGGAAAAGAATTTGCATACGATAATTATAATTATATATATTTATCTAATATATATAAAAACTTATTAATTAACTATTATATATTTATTTATCTTAATAAATATATAATATCCTAATTAATTAATGACCCTCCAACTTTGGTAATTCTGACTGAAATTACCCAACTGATTTATAATACACTATTATAAATCCTAACTCTCCATTTCGGGGTTTCATCTAACTTGTTCGACTTATAGGTCCTCACAGGTGTGACCCTCAAGTGTCTTGTAACATTGGATGTGTAACCACTTGGTTTGTCAACTCTGCACATTATTCCTAACAGACTCCCACTTGTGCAAGTTGGCAATACCACCTTTGATTATACGGACCTAAGGAGGCCCCTAGACAGGCACTTAGGCTGACCAGGATACAAGAACTCTTATACCCAGACTGGTGATATAAACATTCCGTGAGGAATTGGTATCTATGAAACTACTGTTCATTGATTGGGTATATCTTGGCTTTTCCCTTTGCATCGCGATATTTCATCTGTGAGTATGAGCTTGGAAAGTGTCAACTCTAAATACTCAAGATTCTGTTCTCTTGATTATCTGACTTTCACTGATAGGTAAACGACAAAGAACTAATCAGTTCGTTTGGGCATGGCCATGCACTTCATCAGTATACTTAGTCAGTCAAGATGGGCCCAGAAATATCTCTCTTCTGAGAAGAGGTGCAAATCCCATCTTGCATATCTGCCTTTGACACCACGGCTTCCGCTGAATCTAGTTACACCCTTTATAGCCACCCTGTTACGGCGTAGCGGTTGAGTGTACTAAGAATTCAGTAGTCCTCATGATATCAAATCAGATACCTCAGGTGATAGGGACAACCACTGTGAGATTCACTTATGACTTTTACTCCAAGAAGTAATCTCAACCGCGGATCACGTCCGATATTTGCTACTCTATCAAATATCTGTGCAACTTTTAGTCTACAACACTTGTAGCTGTTATTCAGCAACTGATCATAACTACCTAAAAGTTCACAATGACTTTAACACCTTATCATGCTCCCACAATGATAAGTTGTCACGGACAGGTTTTGAATGAAAAGATCGGAGACTGATTTCATTCCTGGATTTATTAAAACATGCAAAATGTGAAAGTGATAAAGAAATCAATCTTGTATAGTCCATATTACACGCTGTAATAATAACAAGATTGAATGTCTTTTCTTTAATAACTTTCATAATGTCTATTTAACGTTTGTTAAATATTGGTCTAAAATGAAGTATCACCTATCTTCAGTTTAAACCCTTTGATTAAAGTTTACCATTTTAATCAAAGTGACAACCAAATAATACAAGTCTGTTTACACGTTCTACTTGTATCTGCTAATTATTGTTCTGCAAACACCTTATAAAAACAATAACTAGACTTTTATCATATTCCATGAACTCGGAGACATGGACTAACTTCCAGTTACTGAATATGTAAGACTGCAACTTTCCTTAGTTGCCGTGTAGATGAATGATTTCTACCTGAAATCAGATTCCATTTGCAACATTGGCAAATCTGCTGGAATCTTATATTTTAATCCAACACTTTAATTATTGATTTCTAAAGTCAGTCATGACCTTTGTTTCATGGGTCCTGAAACCTTTATCCTTTTTGACTAAAAGGGTAAATTATATCTTATGAATTCTTATCCTACCTGGATTATGAATTCCGAGATATATCAATAATTGTATCTTTTATTCTTTATCTGAGACTAGATAGAGAATAAATTGGGCTCCCACTTGCTTATATAAAAACTAACTATTACTCAGAATTTTACTATTGACTTAGTCAAAACTTTGATTAGTCAATTCTAATTTTAAGTAATAAGCTTTGAGAATTCCCTTTTATGAAACTTAACTGGATTTGGTCAAATCCTAATTCCCGATCTTGGAATCTTTCTAGTTTCATAAATACTGTTATTAACGCTATCTGAGTTAATATCCTGAATTCTCTTTTAGAACATTTGAATAACAAAACTTGATCAAATTTGATTAGTTAATTCTGAGAATTTCTTTTATAAAACTTAACTGGATTTGTTAAAATCCTAATTCCAGAACTTGGAATCTTTCTAGTTTTATAAATACTGTTATTAACGCTATCTGAGTTAATATCTTAAATTCTCCTTTTAAATTTTGATCATAAAACAATTATTCATAAATGTTTTAATCTCAAAACACATTCCTGTAGAATCTCGTGTGTTTTGATGGTTTTTATACAAATTACTTCAATTTAATAAAATTTATTGAAGTAACCATAACAGGCAACAACTAGGATCATACAAATTCAAGAACAATAAGCACAATCAGATATTTCAATGTCAAGACAATAACTTTTGAAAAATAAAACCATCAAATTATAGATTATAATTATCCAAGAACTGTTTAAAACACAAACCCCAAAATTAACTGTTTTAAAACTATAACCTCAAAAAAAATGTCTTGACTTAAATTGAAATAAACTTGTACTTCAGATCCTCAGCAACCTCTGGGCACTTCACTTCATTTCTGACCTCCTGCAATAATCATTTGCTCTAGGTATCAGTTTACTTGTAAGCTAACAAGTAAGAAGTGACAAAATAAAGCAATCATAAATTTTCTGAGGTTTACATACCTGCTTCATGACGCTTAGGGCAGTTTTGCCTCCAATGACCGATCTCATTGCATATGAAGCAGCGATTCTCGGTCCTAGCTTTGTTTGGCTTAACTTTCTTGCCCTTGCCCTTGCCCTTGCCCTTGCCTTTCTTGGGTGCACTCTGGATGGCCTGGACTGGTCCCTTTCCTTTATTGGTGCTAGCTTGCCCATTCTTCTTTTTCACCCCTCCGTCTTTCACCATCAAGACATCCTTGGTCTTGTTCTTGTTCCCCATATTCAGTTCAGCTGTCTTAAGCATGGAGTGCAACTCTGCTATTGTCTTCTCCATGTTATTCATATTATAATTGACTACAAAAGGGCCTGTAGTCTTCTGACAGTGAATTGAGTATGGTGTCTGTTGCTAGCTGCAACGGAACAGGATGACCTAGCCTCTTCAGATGATCTAAGTGCCGTTTCATTTTCATGACATGGTCACTTACTGATGTCCCTTTTACCATCTTGCACTCATTGAATGCTTTGGTGGCATCGTAGCGTTCTGTACGAGCCTGAGTCTGGAACATGTCCCTCAGCTGGCGGATCATGTCATAGGCATTTGTATTTATGAGCCCTGCTTGCAGATCTGGGCTCATAGTTGCTAGCATCAGACAGGCAACATCAAGGAGATCATCCGAGTGCTTCTTGTGGGCATTTCTGGCAGCAGCCGGAGCGGTTGCCGGAGGTGCCTCCCCAAGTGGCTCTTCTAGCACATACCATTTTCTCTCATGTCTGAGCACAATCATCAGATTGCGCTCCCAGTCGAGAAAGTTAGAGCCGGTCAGTTTATCCTTCTCTAGGATAGAGCGGAGGGAAAGATTGTTAGTGCTGGTAACAGTGCTTGCCATCTACACAAAATAAAACTTTTGGTCTTAGCAACTGTAAATAGACTAATTTCCAATAAAATATCAATAAACCCTTAAATGATCAATTTATTGGACTAGGATCCTTATTTCATACGTCCTGATGTGCGTAGTGTTCTTGCTCCACCAGACCCGTATTTATTTCGGTAGGTAAGGACTTTTACCAATCATGTCTAACTGACATGACTCCTAGATCTTTTCGGGACTATGGCAACTACCTGTGCATGTTTTAGTCCCTCTTAGTGCTTTTTGGCCCGGTACCACCCGGTGAACATTATAGTACCAAAACAGATCTCACCATTTTGGGGACCTGATCACTATACTCTGGCCGGTACCACCCGGAGATAATTCGCAGAGTTATGTAAAGGTGCCCCTAGATGGGTTGCACTACTGATCTATGATTTTCGGGGTTTTGAAAAACTTTACTTCCAGGCTTTTGAAAAACTGATTGTTATAAAGGCTACTTATGTTTTAAACTAACTGTTTCAAACATATATGTAATTTTAAAAACAACTGTTCTAAAATCATTTTGCTAATTAAAACTAACTGTTTTAATAGCACATCTAGTTGATTAAAACTAACTGTTTTTGTCAACTTTGCCTTTTATATAAAACAATCATCTATAGGTTTTAAAAAACAAAAACTATTGTTTTGAAAAGTTTGAAGAAACTGATAATAATAAAACCTATATACCTTTTGTGATATAACCTAGTTTTAAAATAACAACTTTATTTAAAACTATTAACATGCAAGATATCACAAATAATTAATCAACCATGCAACTAAACAACAATTAATCACATAGTAGCCAATTATAGTTTTTGCCAACGTTTCCTAGGGACCAATAATGACCTATTTTACTAAAAGCTTCAAAACTCGCGTAGCTCCCACTGGCCTCGCCATGTTTGTTAGAACTCCGGTAGGATGAAGAATTTTAGTAGCTCCCACTGGCCTCGTCATCCCGAAAGAAGAAAGAAAAATTTTCTATCCTAAGGTCATTATTACATAAGGGGTTGCAAATGGCACGCAGGCCTCCCCGTAAATACGTCAAGGGTCTAGGTTGGCAAAACACTATAATAGATATAGATACAAACTCAAACTGAGATGCATATATAGAACTCAAGCAATCACGTAATTAAATATGCAATATAATAAAAGCAATATTATAATTACGAGGAATAAACCTGGATCCGTTAAAATTATCTTGTTTCAATCATCGCAGAACTTGGTTTTATAATTGATTCGAAAAACAAACTGTTTTATGAATCAAAATATTTTAGGTTGGAAAAAGGTTTTTACAATAAATCCATAACCATTTTATCTAGAAATAATCCTTTTACCCAAAAATTAAATCAAACAGGTTTTATTGATTCAATTTATAAAACTGGCCTATTCGACAAACTGGCGAAAAATTTAATTTTTATAAGAGATTCATCAAACCCGAAAGACAACTCAATTGATTTTGATTGAATAAAAATTAAACAGAAAAATAATTTTTATTGGATAAGAAAACCTAAAAACAAAAGATCTCTTTTGGGCCATAACTTGGTCCAAAGAACTGGGCTTTTGGGCCTGATAAACAAACTGGGTCCAGACAAAACGAAAAAACCCTAGCCAGATGATTTGGTTATTCTATTCGCGACGAGGAAACTCAAAACTGTAGTGACCGACACCCCATTGCGGGGTTGTGGATCACCGTCTTGCGATCAAAGCTTAACTGCCACTATGCGATTCGTGAACTGTTGGTCATGGCGCGACGCGGTCAGGTGGTTCGGTTGGCTTCGGCCACCGTTCCACCACCAATCACCATCGATGCCACCACCACCACACACGGTGGTGTGGTGGCTGTCTTTCGATTGGACCGGCACCGCCACCACCGAATACGGCGGTTTTGGCCACCGCCGAGTGCGGTTTAGGCCGTGCGTGGCCCTTGGCCACCGTGTAACCACCATCATTCGTCCATCACCACCACCGGCTGGTGGTATAGCCGCCGTGGTCGCTGTCTTAGGCCGTTTACTGATTTGGGAAAAAAAAAAACGCCGCCTACCACCACCTCGCTGGTGGTGCAGCCACGGTGGTTTGAACTTCCGCGCGTGGCGTTTGGCCACCGCGTATCATCCCCACCATACCATCGCGGCCAATTTTATGGCTTGCGGTGGTCGATCGATTTCGAGAGCTAATCGCCGCCGCCGCCCGGCATGGCCGTAAGGCAGCCGGCGGCTTGGCAGGTGTTTCGTGGTGCTCTGACGATGTCAACGGCCTTAAGCCGCTGCCACCACCGTACCAACAACGCTACCACCGCCACCAAATCGTGGTGCGGTGGTCGATTATCACGACGCCGCTGCCACCGGTTTTGATTACCACCATCTGTGGTCGATTACCGCCGTGGCTATCACCACCGTTGCTGGTGGTGTGATTTAACAGCGTGTGCCGCCACCACCAATCGGGTGGTGCGGCTTGGTGGCTGATAACAACAGCCAACGTCGCCACCACCAAACTGGTGGTCCGGCTCGGTGCTCGTGGCGAGATTTCACAGCCGGCGATCGGCCTGGCGATCCGGCCAGCTAACTGCCGCCATTCCACCGCCGATCGTCGGTTGGGTGTTCTTGGTGTGTTCGAAGTGATAAAAATTAAAACTTTAAAACCAAACGAGAGAAAAACGACCAATTTTAACGGATCACGCATAAATTGACATAAACAGGTAAAAACTAAAACTACAAGGATTTATTAACAATGGCTCTGATACCACTGTTGGGTTTTTGTGGGTATCCTTGGATCAAACTGACTCGAGGATTAACACGAACCTTACTGGTTTGTTATATCTCATAGGTTTAAAACAAACTGCTAAAACCCACGCGATCAGAAACTCGCTGTTTCCGATCTAATCATGCGGAAGCAATAAAAACTAAAAACCCTTAAAGCCAATCGATCTTTTAATCGTTCTAGTTTAATCCTAATAGATTGGATTAAGTCAATTTACCTGGATTGCTTGACGATAGTCCACCGGTGATCGACCAACGAACGTCCTTCTAGTTGAACTGTATGAAACCCGAACAACAAAACTGGAGTCCGACCTAAAGGGGGGGGGGGTCGGCGCCGATGGAGAGAGAGGGAGAGAGAGGAAACTGAAAAACTGATTTTTGCTTAAAGCTTAGATTTTTCCTTAACCCATAAGCCTTATTTATATGTAGGAAAAATACAGTTTGTATGGAATCCAGTTTCCTTATTATAATTATCTCAAATCCTTTCCTTTTTAAATAGCTGGAAAAGAATTTGCATACGATAATTATAATTATATATATTTATCTAATATATATAAAAACTTATTAATTAACTATTATATATTTATTTATCTTAATAAATATATAATATCCTAATTAATTAATGACCCTCCAACTTTGGTAATTCTGACTGAAATTACCCAACTGATTTATAATACACTATTATAAATCCTAACTCCCCATTTCGGGGTTTCATCTAACTTGTTCGACTTATAGGTCCTCACAGGTGTGACCCTCAAGTGTCTTGTAACATTGGATGTGTAACCACTTGGTTTGTCAACTCTGCACATTATTCCTAACATTAAGTTTATAATAAAAGAAAACAGCAGCACTTATCATGATAAAACGAATCCCCAATATGGATGACATGAATAGATCGAAAGTTTGGTTGTTTTGACTATTGTAGGAATTTAAGTCTGGGACACCCTAACATGCAATTTATGGTTAAACTAGGACACGGTCCTCCTAGTTCTAATCCTAAATCGTTTGGTCCACAATCTAGAATCGGTAAATCCTTCCTTATCAATTATTGTAATGGCTCTTTTACTCTCGGTCACTAATGGTCAAAGTAACCCCTTAACATAACTCTACGGTCCAAGTCAGGCTAAGGTAGGTTGATTATCCTTTCGGAGTCTATCTGTCTTGGTCCAACAAATACACCCAACCAAGTGATTTCAAATCGCCACAACAACAATAATCAAGAAAGAACCATAAACGACATTCAATTAATCAAAAACAAACCAATAAACATTAATTGCAAAATATCATCCACAATGGTTCATCTATCATGACAAGCACTACTAATAAACTACTCACTCATAATGAACACAAAAACATAAACAAGAGTAGACATCGACATGATACCGACAGTACAACGATAGATAATCAAAGATCGACTTCCGCAGCGTACCGGCACCTTTCGTATTCTCACTCTCGTTCCTCTGACTTCCCTTCATGTGTTGCACTTCAAAACTCATTTTTAAAACTGAAGGAGGAGGCTGATATTTAAAGAAAAACGAACAGACGTCATCTGGCGATCGCCAAACTGCTCTCTTGGCGTTGCCAAACACTAAATAAAACCCTAATCTCCACTTCAGTCGCACTTGGCGGCGCCAAATTGGGCACTTCGCGATCGCCAAGTGTCTTCTGTGTTGACCTTGTGCATTTTTCTCGTTTTCTCGCCTTTTTCCGTACTTTTCCGTTCCACGACCTCCGAATCCTTCATAATCAATAAAAAGCTCAATTAGTGCATGAAATGATCATAAACGGGTGAGAAATGGGGTAAAGTCATACGATTACGCGCAACCAAAACATGTATAATTTTGGTGTTATCACTCCTCATGAAATATGTTTCCTAAACATGCAAAGTCGATGATTCATCGGTTGAATCATATAGCCTTTGATAAAGTTTGCTCAGAAGATGTATAGAAATAATACATGAGCTAAAAGATATCTCCAAACAATTATAGATATTGAATGCACATGAAAAACAAAGAATTGTTTGAGAAAACTGTTTCATCAGATGGTATGATCAAAAAGGAATGGTTCAGAAAGATAGGAAAATATCTATATGAACGATATACAGATATAGCTTTATGAAACAAGGTGTATCGGACTGACCAAATGAACGCTTAGACGCAAATTGGAATTTCAAACGAGTGTATTACCATCGAATAATTGGATCGTTTTAGAGACATGGTAATAACTAAACAAGAAAAACATAAACCGGTGTGTATGAATACTTAAACAGTATAAGAAAAGATAATACACAAGTATCAATCTTTGGAAACACACGGTTTAGAAAACATGTGTCAATTCCTCAATATGAAAACATTTAAAATTCACTCCTAGATTCATGAAAAACTTTTGAGAATAGAGAAGTGATTTGAACAATTATGAAAACTGTTTTCATACTCGAAAGTTGTTCATCTTTCAAATATGTGTTTATGCCAGACTATATATAAACATATAAGCTCCCCCTGAAAATGTGAATCACCTACAAAACAAATAATAGAATTTGGTATTCATGTAAAAAATGAATCCTCTGTAGTTAGTAGCTCCCCCTCAAAAATATCATGTACCAAAACTTGAATGACCTCTTTTTGTTTTATTTATTTATTTACTCCCCTCAAACAAAGAAACACACTTTATTAAACTGAAAAAGAAAAACAAATGTAGAAAGAAAATATACAAAGAAATAAATTTTGAAAATACTATTTCAAGTTTTCAGAGTTCGCATACCAAGCTTGGTGATAAGAAAGTTAAACCTCTTTTCATCCAAAGCTTTAGTAAACAAGTCTGCTAATTGAAATTCAGTATTTACAAAATAAAGTTCTATCGTACCTTTCTCTACATGATCTTTAATAAAATGATACCTGATATCTATGTGTTTGGTCTTCGTGTGTTGAACTGGATTGCAAGATATAGCAATTGCGCTATTTGAATCACAGTAAATCGGGATCTTATCAAACTTGAATCCGTAATCTCGTAACTGGGTACGCATCCAAATAATCTGAGAACAACAGCTTGCAGCAGCCACATATTCAGCTTCGGCCGTTGAAAGTGAAACACAATTCTGCTTATTAGATGCCCAGCTAACAAGCTTATCTCCTAAAAACTGTATGTGTCCTGTCGTGCTCTTTCTATCTAACTTGCATCCTCCATGATCCGCATCAGTATAACCTGTCAACTCATATCCTGAACCTTTAGGATACCATAGACCAAGATTAACAGTACCTTTCAGATATCTAAAAATACGTTTGACTGCTTTAAGATGAGATTCTTTAGGCTTTGACTGATAACGAGCACAAAGACATGTCGAAAACATTATATCAGGTCGACTTGCAGTTAAGTACATTAAAGAACCAATCATTCCTCGATAAGTTGTCACATCGACAGCTTTTCCATCGGGATCAGAATCTAGTGCACAACTTGGTGACATCGGTGTTTTCATAATCTTAGCATTTTCCAAATTATACTTCTTCAAAATGTCTTTTATGTACTTTGCTTGATTAATGAAAATGCCAGCCGATAATTGTTTAACTTGCAAACCGAGAAAGAAATTTAATTCTCCCATCATCGACATCTCATACCGAGTCATCATGAGTTTAGAAAAAGTGTCACAAAAATTAGGACAAGTAGACCCGAAAATAATGTCATCTACATAAATTTGTACCAACATTATATGCTCGCCTTCACGTTTTATGAACAAAGTGTTGTCGATTTTACCTTTGGAATAGCCAGACTCAACAAGAAACTGAGATAAAGAATCATACCATGCCCGTGGTGCTTGTTTCAAACCATATAATGCCTTATCAAGAATATAGACATGATCAGGATGATCTTGATCAACAAACCCTTCTGGTTGTGAAACATATACCTCCTCTTTCAAGACGCCATTTAGAAATGTTGTCTTCACGTCCATTTGATAGACAGTGAAGTCTTTGTGTGCCGCGTAAGCTAGAAACATCCTTATCGCCTCAATTCTAGCAACCGGAGCAAATGTCTCATTGTAGTCTATTCCTTCTTGTTGTCTGTATCCTTTGGCAACCAACCTTGCCTTGTTGCGAACAACAATGTTATCCTCATCTTTCTTGTTCTTAAAAATCCATTTGGTATCAATGATTGATTTTCCTTCAGGTCGAGGTACGAGTCTCCAGACTTTTAATCTCACAAACTGATTGATCTCCTCTTGCATGGCTATAAACCAATATGGATCTGCAAGAGCATCAGCAACTTTCAGTGGTTCAACATTGCTCAAAAATGCAGCAAACAAACATTCATTCGCAGTCGCCGATCGTGTTTGCACTGGAGCATTCGGATCACCAATTATTTGATGAAGTGGATGATCTCTTGTCCACTTAGTTGTATGAGGGAGAGGCCTGTACAATTGAAGATCATAACTAGAATCAGTATATGAACTTATAGGAACATCTTGCAAAGATTCAAATGAAGGAACAATTTGTAAATCTTGAGAATAATCATCAAATGAGGATTCCATTCGAATTGGAATCGGATCTGATATATCTTCACTTGAACCAATATCTGCCTCTTGAATTTGGGAACTATCAACAATCGGGATAATCTCTTGATTCTCGGGAATCGGAATGATCGAAGTCTGAACTTGAGGACTTTCTACATTTGATGTATCTTCCGAGATAGTTGAAGTCGACGGACCAGAAATAGAAACTGGTTCCTGAACGTTCATTGTTGTATCCCTGTGAATATAAGACGAATTGTTATTAGTTGTTGAATCGGACGATGATGAACCAAAATATTCATTATAAAAATTTTCAAACAATAAATCCAAGTCAGAAAAATTGTTTGTAGACGTTGAAGCTCCATCCTTTTGCTTTGTTGGAGTAACATGATCTGGATTAACCAAATTGACCGCTAAAACACCAGTTAAACCGGGTTCTGAACTGTCATGTTCAGAAGCCATCTCTGCATATGGATCAAACTTAACATTCGAACTTTCCATCACCATCTTTGTGCGTTTGTTATACACACGATATGCAATCGAGTTCTTTGAATAACCAATGAAAATAGCTTCATCTGATTTCGCCTGAAGCTTGTGTCTATCCTCTCTATCATTCAGCACGAAACACCTGCAACCAAATACTCTAAAATGCCCTATATTAGGTACTTGATTATTAATAAGCTCATATGGTGTTTTACCAAACCTGTTGTTCACAATCGAACGATTCTGTGTATAACATGCCGTATCAACCGCTTCAGCCCACAATAACATTGGTAACTTTGAATACGCAAGCATCATTCTAGCTGCTTCTACCAAAGTTCTGTTTCGACGTTCAACAACACCATTTTGTTGTGGTGTACGAACTGCGGCGAAAGTATGTTTGATACCAACCGACTCTAAGTAACCACCAAGTATTGTGTTCTTAAATTCAGTGCCATGATCAGAACGAATTTTCTGAACCTGTGACTGTAAATTCACTTGAACCTCTTTTAGAACAGAAATGATAATCTCAGATGCTTCATCCTTAGATCGTAAGAATTTAACCCATGTATATCTTGAGTAATCATCAACCATAACAAGAACATACTTCTTACCATTAATACTCTGAACGCGCATTGGGCCACACAAATCCATGTGTATCAATTGTAACGGCTTTTCCGTTCCATGCTCAAGCTTTGACTTGTGCGAAACTCGTTTCATCTTCCCTAACTGACAAGCGGAACAAAGATGATCTTGTTGAAATCTCAAATCAGGAATGCCAATAGCTAAGTTTCCAATCACCAACTTATTCAAACCTTTGAAATTCAGATGTGACAGTCTCCTATGCCACAAAATACTTTGTTGATTAGAAGCCTTTGATAACAAACAAAGAGTATTCTTAGCTTTAACATCTCTTAAATCAATCTTATACAGATTACGCCTTCTAGTACCAACAAGTAACTCATTTCCAGACTCAGTCTTAACAACACATCGCCTCTTCTTGAAACCTACTTTGAGATCTTTATCGCAAAACTGACCAATGCTAAACAAATTATGTCCTAATCCCTCAACCAACGATACTTTCTTAATCGTGATTTTATCTTGAATCACATCTCCATATCCAAGAATCGGAGCATACTGTTCATTACCAAACTAAACTGAACCACAAAACTTTGGTTTGAAATTATGCAAAATCTCCTTACGCCCCGTCATGTGTTTCGAACAACCAGAATCAAGATACCACACATGACGATTCTGCAAAACCAACTAGTTCACTTTAGGTACCCAACGCAATTTGGGTCCTAAGGGGTTAGAAGATTTATGTGCAATTGAGATCCAAGGTCTTTTCTTATAGAGATAAGGATTATAATCATGAAAAGCACTATTGTTTACAAAATCATGCAAGCCACAATTTGAACAACAAAATTTATCACGACGCAGATCAACAAATTGCTTTATTGAAAAATTTCGTGGAAAAGATACACGATTATTGTATGAAAAAGCAACATTGTTTCGTACATCATGACTAACTTTGGTATTACTAATACTAGATGTAGGGCTACATGAATTTGTGAACTCCTTCCTCCTCCAAACTTGTTTTACTTGTTGTCTTTGAAAATTATCTGAAAAATCAGACGCACTTGAATTAGTAAAAGAAGAATAATAACCATTCTTTTGTTGAACATTCACTTTCTGTCTTGAATTCCGTGGATACTGAACGAATTTATCTTTTGATTTATTAGTATCCTCAGAAAAATTCCTTTGTGTGGGCTTTGAAATAGATGAAGAAGATTGACCTTCATGCAATTTCGGTTTATCATTCGAAACATGCTTCGCTTTTTCTTTTTCAGAATGAGAAAGACTAGACGAATCAAAATTTTTATTGTCATTCACCATAGAAGTCATTGCTTTTGTTGAGAATTCAGCTAACTGATGTGTAAGTCTTTTTATCTCACATTGAAAGAACTCCTTCTGTTTATCAAAATCTGTTTCCACAACAGGTTATTTCTTATGTGCAACAAACATTTGTTCTAAAGCTTTCTTTTCACTTTTCAAGACTTGTTCTTTCCTTTTGAATTGATTCCTTTCATCAGATATCTGATTTTGCAAGGCAACAATCTGATTTTGAAGTTCTAAAGATTTCTCTTCAGAAGATTTACTCACTGATTGAAATTGTTGTCTCTCGAAATCCATCTTAATTGCTAAATCAGAAATCTTAGAGGAAAGATCAAGAATGTTTTCTTCAAAAACTTTTCTTTCTTGCTCAAAATTATTTCTTTCAAGAATGAGAAGTTGCTCAAAATCTGAAATTTGAGTTGAAAGTTGAGCATTTCTTAACTCAAGTGACTTTACTTTAGAAACAACTTCAGACTCAACAAACTTTTTAGCTGAACACACGCAACATATAGAATTCACAATGGTAGAAAGTTGAAGTGCATTCTCAGATTTTACACTATCTTCTGAAGTAGGTGAAGCACAAACAAATGAAGTGTCAAAAGTATTTGAACTCTTATGTACAGAGGAACTTGAACTTGAAAATTTCTGCAATTCTCCTTTTAATTTGAAAACTTGTTTTTGAAGATCAGAAATTTTACAAAGCATTTGATCTTTTTCAGAAGAATTCATTCTTCTTTCAACATCAAGATCTTTAAGAGTCTTATAATATCGAAATTCGTAAAATTTACTGTTATCAACCGGAGAATCATCAGATTTGAACTGTTTAAATTCCTCTTCTGAATAACTTCTGATATAATCATCAGATAATGAAATTTCCCTTCTACTATAACTGTCATTCAGACGTTCGTAGTTGAAAGGAATTTGAACATTATCCTTTTGCTTTCTACGTTTATCATGTTCAGCTTCAACTTCCTCAGATGATCTTGTAAAACGCATTCTATACTTCTTGTCCAGATTAAAATAGATAGTATCATAAAGTGTAGGAACAAATCTGATTGCACGTTTCAAGTAATGAGGATTTTCAAATCCCAAACCTTCTCTAACATTATAAGCTTTGAACTCTTTTGCTTTATTTAGAAAAATTGTTTGATCAGTCTGTCCTCGTTTTAAAAGCATAGTTTCAACCTTTTTAATATGCCCGAGTAAAACTTCTTTTTCTTCAGAAAGTGCAGAAAATTTCTTTTGAATGTCATTATACTCCTTTTCCCGAATAGAAAGTTTATCTGAAATTTCAGACAATTTAGCTTTTTGCTTATTATCAGAAATGACAGATTGTTCCAAGAACTTTTCATTTTCTTTCATCAGATATTGCACAAGATGTTCATTTTGAGCATTCTTGTCGGAAAGCTCAACTATTAAAGCATCATTCTGTTTAGAACGAGCTTCCCACTTATCGGTGAGCAACATCTGAGCCTTTAACTTCTTTTTAAGATTTTCCATGTTCGTATTTAAAGACTTGATATAAGCTTCAAATTCGACATGAGGATTAAGAGTTACCTCAGATTCGTCCTCAGAAGAATGATCGTCTGGATTTGCCATCAAGCAAAGTTGATTTTTAGCTGTAGAATCACCATCCTCTGAATCTGAACCTATCACCACATCCTCGGTCTCATCATCACCTTCAGAACCATCAGACACATTAATAACCTCTATCGCTTCATCATCTGAACTAACCGAATCATCCATTATGCCCACTGAATCATCAGAAGAATCAACAAACCAATCATCAAGAGAATCAGCAAGAGAATCATCCGAATCATGAGGATTACAATGCCTCAAAGAAAAATCAGTCTTTCGTCCACTCTTAGGAATCATCTTGGACATAAATGCTTTTACCATCATGCAAACCGCATCATCAAATTCATCGTCAGTGGCGTTTAACCAATGATCTTCTTCAGCAAGTAGAGCTTTTCCAGATTCCTTCTTCTTTGCCAAAGAAGCTTTATGACTGTAGTACGAATAATCTTTGACTCCACCATTCGGACAATCTCTCGCAAAATGACCTGGCTTTCCACATTTAAAACACTTTTGAACTTCATCAGACTTTTTCTCATCATTCTCTTCTATTCGTTTCTCTCCAAACTTCTTTTTCTCCTCATATTTGCCTTTCTCATAATATCTTGCTGAATCAGTCTTCTTATCACTTCTCTTGTCTTCATGTCTACCTCTGTACTCAGACTTCCGAGAGGTAGATGAATATCGTTGCTTATTGGACGACGGTTGCTTATAAAATCTCCTTTGAAAAGCTTTCGTCATCATCGCCATAGCTTGTTTAAATTCAGCAACATCAACATCTGAATCACTACTTACTTCCGGAGTATCAGAAGAATCACTTCTTGCTCTTGATCTGTGAACTACTTGTTTCCCTCTTTTATCAGCCATCAAAGCTAATGTATCTGCCTTCTCTTTCTCAGATTTCATCTTTGCATCCAAAGCATCTTGAACATCATCTTGACTTTGTTTCAAGATTTCATACACAACATGAATATCAATATCTGCTAAGGACTTGTTTTGAAAGACAGAGTTGGAATAAAGCTTCCAGACAGGTTGAAGATTAGTGAGAAACTTGATGTTGTTCTCAATCTTTGTCTTAGTGATTCCATTCTTCCTCAACTCATTCAGCAAATTGCAAAACCTTTCATAGGTATCATCCAACTTTTCATCTTCTCTTGCTTTGAATTGCTCGTATCGTTTGATAATATTCGTTACTTTCATCTGAGTACCAACACTTGTACCAAGCATCTGCTTCTCAATTTGATCCCACATTTCCTTGCCAGTAGAATTGTGACTGTCAATGGTAAAGTAGATATCATTTGGAAGACCCAATAACATGAACGATTTAGCCAACTTATCAGCTTTATGTCTATTTTTCTCTTCAACAGTCATATCCTCAAACTTTTTGATCACCGTATGAGCAGCAACTGGAGGATCAGAATCAGGTTGTGCCGGTTTTTCCTCAGTAAAAACTTTCGGACCTTCTTTCAACGATAACCGAATGTATTCTCCCAAATCTTGTCTGTCTATGAAATCCAAAAATCTGTCTCGCCACATGTTGTAATCGCCTCTGAAAAGAACTGGTGGCTTGGTATCGGAACCAATTGCTAACGCTTCTATCAATCAAAGTCAAGAGATAAAGTCAAGAGGTTTTCAAGATCAGTAACTTTAATAAGAAGGTTAGCTTTTTCATCCTGTGAAACAGATAAAGTATTGTTTAACTCATCTATCTTCAGTGACAATTTAGCAATCTGTCCTTCAAATAATTTTCTTTGATTCTCAAAACTCTTTGTCTCCCTTTTTAATTTCTTGGTAAGAACAACTTGTTGATTATATGAATCATTTAACTTCGAGAATTGAGAAACCATTTTTATCATTGTTTGGTTCATTTCCTCCTCTAAATCTGAAGCAATTGTTAAAGCTTCTCTCGTCGTCATGATGAACTGAACGGATCTTTTGATCAGTAGATATTGAAATCTGAAATTGTTGAAATATTCACTGAACGGTTTTCCTTGAAAAACCTGAAGCAAAGTCAAAAACTCTGAAACACTAAAACAACTGAAAGTTAGTAACGCAGAGTATATTCAGAAAATATAAAACTTGTAAAGTCGGACAATCAGAAAAATCAGGAAGTGAACAACTCTAATTAAGACTCGAGACAAAAACAAATTTGCTCTCCAAAAATCACAACGACTCGAGACTTAGCAAAAATAAAATGAAAACAATAAAACCAAAATAAACCTCACACAAAAACAATAGAATGACTCAAGATACTCAAAGACTAAAAAAAATAATATGACTCGAATTATAAAAGTCAAAATTCACTCAAAAGTTAAAATGGCTCGAGACATATTGAAAAACACTCAAAAATAACACTACAATCGAGATATCTTGAAAAATACTCAAAAAATTAAGCACAAGACTCGAAATACTGAAAAATGGCTCGAGAAACGGTATCCACGCGCCAAAATACGCTCGAAGTACGTGTACACTCTCACACACTCGAAATACACTCGAGATATGCTTCCACGCGCTTATACATGCTGAAAGATGCCATCTGACGCGTTCTAACTTGCTGACAGCTCGAAATGACTACTCACGCACTCGAGATGCTGTTCCACGCACTCGAGATGCTAAACTACGCCCCTCACGCGCCAAGATACCTTCCCACGCGCCTCGAGATGATCTACGCACTCGAAAACCGAACCAACGCGCTTTCACGCGCCACACACTCGAGATGACAGCTGACTGACTGACTGACGCGCCTTCAACCAGAAAAATGGACTCTCTCTCACGCGCTTCACACGTCTCGAGACAAGACAACACGCGCTGACGACTTTGACTCTCTTGTCCTTATGCGCGTCTCGAGACAGACGGCTGTCTCCCACGCGCCTGACGTCAGCTGACACGCCTGACGCACTCCTCACGCGCTGACCGAGACTTACAGCTGTTGACTACGCGTTTTCTTCACGCGTCCCGAGATGACACACGAGATGTTTACCACTCGCAATGAGATGCTTTCCCACTCTCCTATTTAATACACCTGCTGACGCGGCTCGAGATGACAACCAACGCGTCTCGAGATCAGTTCTTGTCCCCTCACTCACCAACAAAAAGGACACTCGAGATAAAAACAAAAATACTTGAGATAAAAACCAACATACTCGAGATATGACTCGAAAAAGCAAAATTTTGAAAAATATGCTCGAGACTTCAGACTTTTGTACTTAATACACTCGAAATGTGGAAAAATGACGCGAAAAACTGAAATCTATACTCGAGACATAACAACATCTCCTAAAAACCTCCATTGAAGGACCTCCATTGATGAACTTCGAACAAAACCTCGAAAATCCTTCATTCTAGGCTCAAAAATCATCAAATCTTCACAATTAAACAGCAAAAACTCAAATCTAACAACAAAATATCATCAATCTACATCCAAAACTTCAAATCTTCAAGATCTTCAAGCTCCAAATCCAAATCTCATCATTTTTGCTCCAAACTTCAAAAATCCAAAAATTACCTTCAAATCTTCAAATCTTCAACAATTTCACTGATCTCCTGCTCTGATACCACTTTTTAGATCTGAATATCAATCCACCATGATTAAGAAGCTTCAATCAATCACAAATCTCACTTTTATTATATATGAAGAATATGAACACAATACACACTCTTAACTTTCTCTCTCCTCTAACAATCACTTGATCTGACAATACGAATCCTCTCTAAGGTTGTGTTTGTTTTTTCCACTTATCACTTTTTCAGCACTTTTTGGGGCAAATCACTTATTCGGTCAGTGGTTTTTTCATTCAGACTGTTTGTTTTTTTATTTTATTAAGTGCCACTTATCACTTTTTCACCACTTACCCAAAAAGTGATGGTAAAACCACTTTTTGTTCACTTTTTCATTTTTTTCATTAAGTTTGGACTTGTTTGGATTGTTCATTAAGCTTGGACTTGTTTGGATTTTTCATTAAGCTCATTAAGCTTGTTTGGATTGTTCATTAAGCTCATTAAGCTTGTTTGGATTGTTTATTAAGCTCATTAAGCTTGTTTGGATTGTTTATTAAGTTCATTAAGCTTGTTTGGATTGTTCTATAAAGCTCATTAAGCTGTTGGATTGTTAAAGTTTACTATTGTAGTTGATTGAGTTGATGTATTTCAGTTGATTTTAGTTCTTATGAATAATCAGATTCAGATTCAAATGTTTGACAGTTTACAAAAACAAACAGTCTTGACAGATTTAGATTCAGTCTTTAGCACCACCACTTAACAATCAGAAGTGGAAACAGATTCAGTCTTCAGCATCACTTAAAAAAAAACAGCACCTAAATCTAACTAACACAAAAGCTTTTATACCCCTAGGGTATTTACACTAAGCTCCCCTCAACTTTACACCAAATACAAAATATTCACCAAACTTGAATACAACTATATTTTTAACCCTAACATCTTTTTTTTCCATTTACAACATTGTTATATCGTAATTATTTCATGTCTCTTATTTGATTATATGGTTATACCAAATAGAAGACATAGATTCGTAATGCGAAAAATGAAACTTTTATTTTACGATTTGTTTGGGAGGGTGGAGGATATATGTATGTGAACTATATAATTAATTACGTTGCAAAACAAGGTTTGTGGAAATGTCAATTTTGCGCATAATAATTAATATTTTGTATATAGACTTACTATTAACTTCTTTGTAAATATTTAACTTTGATATTAAAACATTATTACTTTTACATAAATTAAAAGTTTGTATTGAATCCCAATGTTTAGGGAAAACTATTCCTATAGATGAAAAAATTATGTACCAATTATGACCTTTAAAATGGTTCCAATATACAATAAAATATGTTAGATTCATTTCATCAGTTGTCAATACATGAATAACATGACTTCATAACTTGGTTACCTATTTTCTAACAAAACAAATTTCATCACCGCGCAACGCGCGGTGCCACACACTAGTATATATATAGTAATTGTACAGTACAAACAAGATGAACCCAACTGAAAATAAAGGAATACATGAGTTATTTGGGGGTTTTCAATTCTCCGTTTAATTTTTCAATTCCCAGGGAATCCGATTTTTTCAATTCCCACTATTTCTCTATCAAAGAAGAAAATTCAAGATACAAGTAAACTCGATTCTCGAGAATTTGGAAATCTCCGTGTATTTTTTTCTCTAGCCTACCAAACAAGAGAAATGGAATCCATTTCCATTTCTCTGGTTTCATTTCTCTATACCAAACACCCCCTTAGTTTATAAAAAACCTAAGATTCTAAGAAGATGATACAAAATTAGGGGTGGCAATTCGCGGGTTGGTGGGTTGGCGGGTCACGGGTTGGCGGGTTGAAGGGTCAGAAACCTCAACCCTAACCCCACCCATTTAGCTAATCGTGTCGAGTTCTTCAACCCTTACCCGTGAAGGGTCGTGTCGTGGGTCGTGTCACGGGTTGGCAGGTTGGCAGGTCAGTGGCGGGTTGGTGGGTCATAAACGGGTTGACGGATCATAAACGAGTTGACGGGTCATAAACGGGTTGGTGGGTCATAAACGGATTGACATGTCAAAGTTCATACTTCATACAATTCAAATAAAAACAAAGTCTCAATACAATTAAGTTCAAAACCAATCAAATATAACCAAGTTCAAAAGCATCCAAATACAACCAAGTTCAAAAGCAACCAAATACAACGAAGTTCAAAAGCAACCAAATACAACCAAGTTAGGATTAATGAATTTGATGAAGCGTCTAAGTGAAAGTAGTCTGGAATGTGGTGAAGGCGTGAAGCGGTTGGAAGTTGGAACTAGGGTTATTAGGATTTAGGATTAGTGGATTTGATTTTTTTAGTTTTTCTAATTTTTATTATATAATAAAAAAAATTATATATAAAATAATTAATTTGAATATAAACGGGTTCGCGGGTCAACCCACCAACCATGCGGGTCAACCCTTGAAATTTGGTGGGTTAACGGGTTGACGAGTTGGCGGGTTGGCATGTCAAAAACCTCAACCCAAACCCTTTTTATTTTCGTGTCGTGTCGTGTCGGGTTGGTGGGTCGTGTCGGAAATTGCCAGCCCTATACAAAATAATTGGTTTTCATATATGACTTTTCATCA